>WMED01000064.1:15298-40036 GCA_019650415.1 Pipa parva
TGCCTAATCTGTAATTATAAAAGTGTAACAGCTTTAAGACCATTAAGGGTAATGTAACTGCAGAAGGGTATCAGTATGGCAGTTCCACTGTACGTATGACAGAAGACAATGAATGATTATTTCAATTTGAGAGCTATTTTACGGTAGTGAAATTAAAAATATACCGTGCGTACACATTTTATTTTTTTGCTTTAAATTGTTTTTTCCTTTATAGATCATCAGCATTATAGTGAAGAATGATGAGAACTGGCTGGCAAACCAGCATTCTCTGGTGAGCCATTTGAGACGAGTGTGGGTAAGCGAAGCATTCCAAGAGCGCCATCGCAAGGAAAACATGGTGGCAACAAACTGGAAGGAGCCCAAGCTGCTTGCTTTCTGCCTTCTCAACTATTGCAAGTGAGGATTTATTTTTAGACTGATGATAGTGATGTCAGTTGTTGCCATTTTCCTGTAACCATTTACCATGCCATTTTCTCCTATAGGCGCAATTTTGGGGACATTGAATTGCTCTTCCAGTTGCTCCGGGCTTTCACTGGCCGCTTTCTCTGCAATATGACTTTCTTAAAGGAATATATGGAGGAAGAGATACCCAAGACCTATAACATTGCCCAGAAAAGGGCACTATTTTTCAGATTTGTTGAGTTCAGTGATCCCAACTTTGGAGATGAACTAAAAGCCAAGGTGATTAGAAATGATCAACATCAGCTTGTTTAATGAAATAGCAGAGAAAGAATGAATTAGTACTGTGGTGTTTAGTTGCATTCGATAGCTACAGGTGGCTTATTGGAAATATATGCCCAAATAATTTTCTGTTTAACCAAGCTGTCGCTGTAATTATTTTTTTGCTAAAGCACATTGAGCAAATTATCTATTAATATGGTTTGAGGTTGAAAACTCCAAAAAGGTGAAAACTATTCTGCTCAGTTTCCATAGAGATCACTAGAAACTAAAATCACACTCGCTCAATAGAACTGTATAGCAGCGGTGTTTCTCCTATTGAAAGCAGTTTAGCATTAGGAAATGTACTTTTTGCCTATAATATATTTCTTGTGTAATAAGTTGTGTCCCACTTGCTGACTTAGGGGGTAATTCAGCATAGTGTGAAGTTACCTCCGGATCCTTCGCGTCACTTCGCAGAGGCTGTTATGCGCTCGCTAATGTCCTGCACGGGCACATCAGCGAACGCTTTAAAGATATTCCAGTCTTGGCGAGACCACTTGAGTCACCTCACGAGACTGGAATATCTTTAAAGCGTTTGCTGATGTGCGCATGCAGGACATCAGCGAGCGCATAAAAGCCTCTACGAAGTGATGCGGAGGATCCGGAGGTAACTTCACACTATGCTGAATTACCCTCTTAATCTTTTGTTAGGAATATCTGGTTCTTTTAAAAAAAAAAAAAAAAAAAATCCTCTAATCGGCACTGTTGCTTTGTTGTATCTAGGTTCTGCAGCATATTCTCAACCCTGCGTTTTTGTACAGCTTTGATAAAAATGAAGGAGAGCAACTTTTGGGTCCTCCGAACCCAGAAGGGGACAACCAGGAGAGCATCACAAGTGTATTTATTACCAAGGTAATTATAGGAGTAATGTGATATTGCTTGGCTTATTTTGGGAAGCCTGAGAATTAAACAGACAAGGATGTCCATTGTGTGTTTTATTTTGTGCTCACTGAAAGCTAATGTGTTGTGTCCACTTCCATACGTATCAGTGCAGTATAAATACTGTATTGTATTAGAATCAAGTTAAGGTGATATCTTCTGGCAATAACAAAAACCTTTTAGTATTCACAAGGACTTGTACTTTTCACTAGGTCCTGGATCCAGAGAAGCAGACTGATATGCTGGACTCGCTCAGAATCTACCTCTTGCAATTCGCCACGCAACTTGTGGAACATGCACCGCATCATATTCATGACAACAACAAAAATCGCAACAGCAAACTGAGGCGACTCATGACGTTTGCTTGGCCCTGCCTGCTGTCCAAAGCCTGTGTAGATCCAGCTTGCAAGTACAGTGGCCATTTGCTACTGGCTCACATTATTGCAAAGTTTGCTATCCATAAGAAGATTGTTCTGCAGGTAGAGTGCTGGTTCTATTAATGAGGTTTTATTGTGGCTGTGAAGGTATATAAGAAAATAAAATCTTTGTTCTTTGTTTCTATTTGTCATGGTACAAAACATTTGGTCAGACAGCCGTGCATAATATCTTTGCCACCCCGCATCCAGAGCCAAAGGACATATAGTTCACCATTCAGTTGTTCATTGATGGCTTCAGTTTTGAACTTTAAAAATGTGTTTGCATTAGCATGCATGCTGTTTTCAGCGATCCCTGTGTTAAAAAAGCCAAGGAACTGTTTTCATCTCATTGTTTATTGTCCCCTCTTGTATAGATACAACTCTTCTTCTTCCGTCCTGTTAAACAGCTTTCAGTAACCTTGTTGGTAAACTCAGAGCAGAGTGTTACAATGGGAAAAGCAACTTTTCAAGTGTAACCCTATATATTTCTAATATTTCCTATTTTAAGTGCAGAGCTGTGAGATGACTGGGATGGGATTCTATTTGGAATCTAATGGTGTTGTTAAAAGTGAGATGAAACCTCATAATGACTTGATAATGAGATAGCATTTATTTTCTCACTCAGTAGCGCAGGGAACAAGAATGATCATGTGATTGTTTTTCTTTATTAATATTGGTTTATTTGGCTATTCAGATCTCATAGTTCTTTCTACTAAGATTCCCTTTGGGGACTCACAAAATCTTTGGGTTTCAGACCTCTTTTCTTTAACAGCTACAAGTGTAAATACATACTTGGTATGAGTTATTCCTTTATTTATTTATTTAATCTGAGTGAGGCCCATAGCTTAGCACACTGGGTTATTATAGTATCTGGTATTGTCCTTCCTTGCTTATTGATTTTGCTTTGTAAACGTCTTATTCTTATAAGAAGAGATTCATAGTATGGATTTTAATCATATTTAATGGTGGGTCTGTGAAACCTTGGCAGGGGTATCCAGGCTGTAATCTGAGTAACTCTGTTTTTATTTTACCTCTCACACTGTAATTCCTGGGACCTCTATTCCTTGCATTGTCTGGTTGCAGTCCACCTTGTATATATGTGTGTATGTTTGTGGATATATATATATATATATATATATATCAAGTGTATAACAATGTACCCCTCTTTAGGCCCCTAACAGGCACCTGCTACCTACCATTCCTCTGTTTTTGAGCCCATGAGCCTATGGAATTTCTAGGGGAAAAAAGGGATGGCTATACAAGTGATGTCATTACGAATAGTACCCCTAGGTTTTTTAGGGTCACCTTGGTTTACTGTTCAGTTGGTTACTTACTCATATCGAGGATATATATACAAGGAGAAGCAAAGAAAAATAGACATTGGCAATTTTTTTTTCAACTCTTTTTTTCCTAATAAAAATCTAGTTAAGTTGACCAGTGGTGCAGAAATATCCATTGCACACAGCCCATGCAGTTGATTGGCCCACTGGTCAAAAAGAATTGTATCTTACACCAAAGATCAAACAAAAAAAAATGTGCTGACCTATGGCTGGCAAATATTCCCAGATGCAGGAACTAAAGAAATAGTTGCAGTTGAATTTGTGTTATACCAGGAAGGCAAGGGTTCCAATCTCAAGCTTCTAGTTATGCCCCCTGGAGTTGACTACTTGTGTAAATGTTTATACTTTACTGTTCTCCCTCACAGGTGTTTCACAGTCTCCTAAAAGCTCACGCTATGGAAGCACGAGTGATTGTACGCCAGGCAATGGCAATTCTAACCCCTGCTGTGCCAGCTAGAATGGAAGATGGCCACCAAATGCTGACACACTGGACTCGCAAAATAATTGTTGAGGAAGGACACACCGTTCCACAGCTGGTGCACATTTTACATTTAATTGTGCAGCATTTCAAGGTAATTTGGCAAATTTTCAATTCCATGCATTTTTTAAAATTATTTCTTCAGTAGATTCTTATAGAAGACTATTACATGGCAATGTCTTATAGTAGACTGTTACATGGCAATGTCTTATAGTAGACTGTTACATGGCAATGTCTTATAGTAGACTGTTACATGGCAATGTCTTATAGTAGACTGTTACATGGCAATGTCTTGTAGTAGACTGTTACATGGCAATGTCTTATAGTAGACTGCTACATGGCAATGTCTTGTAGTAGACTGCTGCATGGCAATGTCTTGCAGTAGACTGTTGCATGGCAATGTCTTGCAGTAGGCTGCTACATGGCAACGTCTTGCAGTAGGCTGCTACAGGGCAACGTCTTGCAGTAGGCTGCTACAGGGCAACGTCTTGCAGTAGGCTGCTACAGGGCAACGTCTTGCAGTAGGCTGCTACAGGGCAACGTCTTGCAGTAGGCTGCTACAGGGCAATGTCTTGCAGTAGGCTGCTACAGGGCAATGTCTTGCAGTAGGCTGCTACAGGGCAATGTCTTGCAGTAGGCTGCTACAGGGCAATGCAAGTATTTCCTCTCCACTGCAGAGTATCAGTTTAGAAAATGTTAAAAATCTTGCCTCATGGTTAATGAAAACAATATACTGTATGCTTGAATAGAAATCAATGCTGCTTGTTCTACCTGGGATGCAGGTTTTGTAAGAGCTGCATGTTTACACTTACATTTAATTGCAGTCAGTCTTCTCCCAGCGTTCTGCAATATTGTGTTAGTATTTCCACTTATGTTTGTTATATGGTTATAGCATGTTTATTATGATCATCACAACATGACTTTGCATATGGATCCAGATTACTTCCTGAGAATGAGATTGTCTTCCAATTAAATTGTTTTTCTTTGTGCCTCAAAACCATTTCACAGCATTTCTGTTAGTTATTTAGCTGTTGTGCTAGACTGAGACACAGTATTGTAGCACGTTTCTTACAAGATGCATAAAAACCTTGGGATCCTTTATCTCTTTTCTAACACTTTTTCCATTGAGTGAAGAATTGAGCATTGACTATTCGACTACAGATGCCTTGTGGTTTCTGGAAAATCGTGCAACCCGATGAAGATTTAGACCCCCTAAATTCGCAGTTGTTAAACATATAAAAATCATGTGCAACTAGGGGTGGGCGATAATGCCAAAAAACGATATCTCGATATTATTTTTAATAATATCGATAACGATAATGGACGATAGTAACAATCAAAAAACGATATCTCTATATTATTCTTAATAATAACGATAATGGACGATAGTAACAATCAAAAAAAATAAATGAGAAAGAGCAGTTCAAATACGTACCTGTTGCTTCACTGTTCACTGCCCTGCTCCCAGCTCCTCCCAAGTGTGCGGCTAAGAAGTTGAGGTTCTCCGTCAGCTGCTTTCTCCCCACCTCCTGGAAGCCCCACAGGCGATGCACAAACACAGCGACGCACAATAACCCGATATTGCTGTCTTGCAATATCGGTACAACCCTGTGTGCGATAGTATCGTGATACATATCGCACATCTCTATGTGCAACCTTCCATATTTTTATCTGATTTTTCAGTACCTCATGTCACATTGTTTGCATGGTGATTGTTGTTAGGTATGTGAGCTAAATTGAAATTTTTGAGTTTAGGTTTGTTTTCTCTACTTGTTTTTATTAGACCCATGTGTTTGGAGCCATGCAAATAAAAGAACATTTGGGCACAGGTTGATGTTGTTAATGTTGAGGAGGTTATTCTCTAAAGTCCAAATTGTTACATAAAGGTGTGAATTTGCCAGCTAAGACGCGTCTTTGGAGTCACGTTTTTATAATGTGTATATTGTTGCTGCCGTGACTTTAAAATTGTCGTAGCCGTGACTTCACAATGGGAGAATTGTCGCAGTCGCAGATTTGCTATGGGAATCCGCTGTTTGAGAATTTGACAGTCAAATTCGGACTTTAGACAAAAATCCCCCTGAAAGTCTGCATATATTTTCCAGGCCTGCTTTTCCACAAGCATCACATTTATTACGTTAAAGCTTTGTTGGTTGGATAGGGTTAATGTGCATTTTACTAGGAGTGAACCAGGCTGTTTTATAATACATAATTATATAAAAGAAACAGATCTCTTGTGTGAATACCAAGGAAGATTGTGCTCATTATATGCAAAATATATATTGTAAAGATAAATAGGAGTTGAATGTTTTGCTTTAAGGTTAATAAAGATAGGTTATGTTGGCCAACATGAAATAATCTCTCGAGTATAATTGTAAAGGGGGGGCATTAGGAAAAATTTGGGTGTGTGGCTTTCAGTCTACTGAAATAGCTTTCCATGCATAAGCTGGTATAATGTAAATAGATATAATGCTATATATTAACCTTCTTATAAGCTGTTGTGTTTCAGGTGTTAAACGTGTGGCCTTTAGGGACTGGGATTTGTAATTCTCAGCTGCACAGAACCATAGTATGGCCTTTTATACTGTATGGTGGTGTGTTGCATTAATTTCAGTGTGGAGCAATTACTAACAGAAAACTGCATTAATTCCGGATTGCAGGTGTATTATCCAGTACGCCACAACTTGGTTCAACATATGGTAAGCGCCATGCAGCGCCTGGGATTCACCCCCAGTGTCACCATTGAGCAAAGGAAATTAGCTGTGGACCTAGCAGAGGTGGTCATCAAATGGGAACTGCAACGTATTAAAGACCAGGTAAGTGGGTGAACAAAAGTCAATACTGGGCGGAGCCAGAAATGTATAAGGATATTTACTAGTACCAAAACAGCACAAAATCTCCCCCGATGTTACAGCAGTTATTCTGCAGCTGCATTGGGGTAATCATTTCCTAAAAAGTTAGAATAAACTCTACTTTAGTAGATGGGATACCATAGTGTGTTTCCTATGTTGTTAACCAATTATTGCACTATTAGGGTGGAATGTAGGTACAGGACTCCTAGACAATGACTCTACTATACGCAGTGTGTTACCTCATAGTTCACTGAGTTTAATAGAAACACCCTACAATGGCTATAAACAAGGTGCTGTTTACATGAGCAGTACATTAGTAAGGTAAACATACCATTTATTTAATGGTTAACAAACCTATTTATTCAGTGTATTTAGCAATATATCATAAAGCCACTTGATACTTTTCCCACAACTCTTTGAAATAAACCCACAAGAAAACATTTTCAAATCTGTTAATTCCACAGTTTATGAATATTTGTGAGGAGATACAGAACAGCATAAAATGTTCATGGGCTGGCAGGGTAGAGGAGAGGGCCCCATGGGGCACCAGTATTCCCTCTTTGCTATAAGCTGTTTAAAAAAAAAAAAAAAAGTGAACAATGTTTGCTTCTTTTAGCCTGATTCTGACATGGATCCAAACAGCAGCGGGGATGCTGGGAGTTCTGCTGCAGGTGGTGTGAAGAGAGGTCTAGCTGTGGATGCCAGTCAAGAGGTGAAGCGGTTTAGAACAACGGCAGGAGGAATAAGCACGGTAAGTTTTTCTATATTCTTCAGCAGCCCCCTCTAGACATTGTGTTATCAATATATGTGCGTATGTGTGCTTGTTTATTTCATATTGGTAGATCTATTAGAAACGCATATAATGGTGTCATTGATACCCCCAGCATCAAGTTACATTTCTCTGAGGATACTTCCGTATGCCATATACATAATGTTTCATGTCACAAATGTGATTTCCCATATATATATATTATACATAACCTATATTTCTCTATAGCTCAATGGATTTTTAGCTAAAACAAATTTTGATTTTACTGCTCATTTTTCATTCAGGTATTTGGACGCAGCCAGGCACTGCCTGGAACTGATGCCACTCTTTCCAAGGCCATTGAGAAACAGCACACAGACACAGTGGTGAATTTTCTAATTAGGATAGCCTGTCAGGTACATGTTCTGCTGGCTTCTGTACTGTATATATGGGCTTCTGGGGTGAAGTGAGATGTCATGTGCATATGAACCTGTATTCCCTGTGCACTGTCCTCATTCTCTGGTAGCTACAGGGCATATTTATATTAGTTTTTCTCATGTGACGTTTGTGGGGTTTTTTTTGTTTTGTTTTATTTTTAATCATTTTCGGGAAATTCATTTGTTTTATCAAAGGAATTGTTTGTTATACAAAGGGGGGGCCTCCTCATGACATTCAGACCTTCTTATGGTGGCTGTTCATGTTCACTCTTCAACAACAGCAGAGGTATACCGAAATTAGTTTGAATTTGGCCTTATGACTTAGGGATTCTCAGAAGCCCCATTTAAACCTTCCAATTCTCTTTGCATTTATTCTACCCGTTTTACTTTTTGCTAATGAAAATGAATTTGTGTTGTTATACAAATGTAGTTTTGTTCATGCGCAACAAAGAGGAGATTTGTGCATGGAACTCACAATGGTACAGAACCAGCAGTTGTGCATTCCTTTGTTATGGTTTGAGCCTTGCCTTGGGTATGTGCATTAATAATGTTACGGGGTCTATTGGATTCTTTGATCATTTTGTTTGGGAAGGTTGGAAATTGCAGATCAACATAACTACGTCTGTCCCATTGTAAATTACAAATGAATTCAAATATCAGAATTCATATATTTGTATTTCCCTGGTGGAAGACAATTAAACTACAGTATTTCTTTAAAGCCGGTTATTTCAGCCTGTTGTCACTAGGGACTCTATTGACACTTCATGGATTTGTGCTAATTTATTCTAAAATCAAGTGTAGAAAGTTATTAAATCATTTTTTTTTTTTTTTTTTTTAATGTTTCCATTTTTGCTTAAGACTAATGTAAGATATGCATGTTTATTCACTTGTGAATGGTTAGCTATGGTTTTGGTTAATGCAGGAAAAGCAAAATGGAAGTACCTGGCATACAATACACCACCAAGAATTTATAAATTTAGTAGATTACCTTGGAAAAGAAGAATAATCTTGGAAAGATTGTATTGCCTTTTGTGGTTTTGCAAGGGGGATGGTTTTCCTGCTTGTTTATAATGGAAAGATATATGGGTGTTATTCACTAAAGTCTGAATAGTTGTGTATAGGTGTGAATTTGCCAGCTAAAGACAGTCACAATAGACTGCTACTGTTGCATTTGCAGTTCTATAATGAGAATATTGTTGCGGTTGCAACTTTACAGTGGGGAAATAGTCACAGCTGCGGATTTGCTATGGGAATCTGCTGAATGAGAATTCGACAGTCGAATTTGGACTTTAGTGAATATCCCCCATAGTGTTGTAGCCTGCTGTAGGCTATTGAACCATAAAGAAACCACTGGTTTTATCAGTGCTGCCTTTTGAACTTATCAGCAAAATGCTTTAATAGATTAGTTCAAAGGAAGAAAACTGCTTTTAAATAGTAGTTTTACAGAAAAAACTGTATGTCTTCATGTCCTCCCAGATTATACAACGCTGTTCATGAATGCATGAAGAATGACACATGATAATCTAAATATGGAAGTTTCTGGGATTATTGTTTTTGTTCAAACCTCCACTTACAGTTTGGTCGATTTGGATCTCTATTTCAGCTCCTCCTAAAAAAAAAACCCACAGCTGAACTTACATTTCACACATTTACTACTGGGCTACATGGTTATGGAATCCCACTTTCCTCTCTGATCTACTTTCCCTTTAATTCTATATTCCATTTGTGTAGGTAAACGACAACTCGAACACTGCAGGTTCCCCGGGGGAATTGCTGTCTCGTCGCTGTGTCAATCTGCTAAAAACTGCTCTGCGCCCTGACATGTGGCCCAAGTCTGAGTTGAAACTGCAGTGGTTTGATAAGCTCCTAATGACTGTGGTGTGTATTAATGCTTTGTATACCTGCCTTAATAGAATGGAATCTATATACATAGAATGCATATTTTTATATATTAATGCAGGGGGTCTATAGGTTGTGCCAATTTTTGCATTCCCCATGACCCCTATTCTTGCCTAGGAAGCAAGAATAATAAAAGACAACTTCTGCCTGGTTGCTATAGGTTACTATACCTCTGTATATCCTTGTTGATGAACTCCCTTGTGTATCTCTTGTCGCTCTGGAGAAAGATAAACCAGAGCTAGACTAGTGGGTTACTGCGCTTCCGTTTACCATACAATGGGAAGTACCAAAGTGCAACTACTCATTTTTTAAAATTTATTTTCAAGGAGTATTTTTAATGACAGTCATCCAATGCACTGTGTCGTTCTGTACATTATTATGAACATGTACTACTGCTGATTTATTTTCATTGGAAGGTTTTATTGAAGACTTCATTTCTAACTGTAAACAGTAGAATCTGGCCAAGCCTGATCGTTAGAGTGGGTGACAGATCACTCAGTACATATATCACCCTTTTTATAGCTTTTCACTGAGACACTTTCTGATCATGTTAAAAATTGGGAGGTGAAGTTCTTTTAGCCATGAAAAATATCTAGGGTGGAATTACTTGCATATATTATTAATAGTCCCATGCCCTTATCGAATAAATCTTTTAGCAATTTGTTCCTTTCGTGAAGGGCTGTTAAACAGGATGCAATGTCACTTGTAGATCACAGGCCATAAATAGTCAATTCATAGCATTGTCCAATTTATTTATTAAGGGGAAGATAACCTTCCTTGCAGTATTACCTGATTGTCAGTTGTTTTCCATATTTAACTATCTCCCTTTATAAACTGTTTAATTTTTCTACCTGTGAATATGTTTAATGTAATGAAATAATTCTGGTATGACTTTCTCTTTCTCTTATTTTGAACATAACTTTAAAGCACTCAAAAACCCTCTTTGCAAATACCATTTATCCATAATCCCAAATGGTTAACTGCTATGTTCAGATGCTGCTAATTATTTAAGCTTTTTTTTACATATAAAAGCCATCACGCAAGTCCAAAGTTTAAAACCAGTCTGTAAAAGAAGCAGATCGCTTTTATCTCAGCATGATAACCCATGGGCAAATGCCATAATGAGCAGCATCTTATTACAGCCCAGTGTTTTGACAGCAGGGTCATAAGGTGGTGCTCAAGTTGGCATAGATGAAATGCTGAGAATTGTTTCCATGTGGGAGGTGCAGTCTGAATAGTGCATGGCCTTTAACGCCCACTCTAGGTTCAATATAGAGATGCAAAATGTGGAAAATAAGTGCCGCATGTCCCGGTTTACTGACTGTTTAAATGATTTAATAAGGGAGTCATCATGAATCTTTTTTTTTTTTTTTTTGTTTGGATTTCAAACATGCTTGTGTCTTGCTATATGTACAGGGGTCATCCTTCTAACAGGAAGACAGGGGATTTCAGCACCATGGAAAACATTCACAGGAAACAAACATTATCATATATATTTTGCCTGTGGCTTTAGGAAGGGGTTTAGCTGTTTCAGACTGAGAATAGTACTACCCAAACTATACCAGTCAAATCTTTGGTGTGCTTAAAGTGCACATCACCTCAAAACACTAATACTAATGAAATGTGTTGTAAATATATATGTATTTAAAAAAAATGTACCATTAAACTGCATTTCTCTCTGTCATCTCCCCTGTCAGCCTGCCTTTTCTTTCCCGGGTCAGGTGAGCAGGGCTAAATGATGATTGATGTAATAGCTCCTCCAATCAGATCCCTGCTAGATATCTATGTTTAGTATCTTGACTTTGAGTTATAATTAGTCTCCAGTAGCACCCATTGAATAGAACTTAACCGGACATTAATTTTCCTTTTAGGACTTTTGCTTTATTTGTTTCTGACTTACCCCCAATGGTTGTGCAAGCATTTGGGCATGTACTGTAAAGTACCTGTCTGTGTGTCCATGTGGGCGTGTGACATCATACATACAGAGGGGTGGGCTAAGGTAAAGTCTTGCAAGGTATGTAAAGAAATTTGTAGGCTTGAAATTCAGCTCACACACCTCTGCTCCTTAGTAATACTCAGGTTTGTTTAAAGGGTTACCTACCCTTCACATTTTGTACTAATCTATTTCCCTGAGAATATTTCAACCTTTATTTTCTGAAAGAAATAATTGTACGACAGCCCTTTGGAGTGTTATTCTTATTGCTGTATCTTTTTTTCTGTGCATTCCAGGAGCAGCCCAACCAAGCTAACTTTGCTAATATATGCACTGGCCTTGAAGTACTAAGTTTCCTGCTCACTGTGCTCCAGAATCCAGCAATTCTCAGCAGTTTCAAACCTCTGCAAAGGGGGATCTCTGTCTGCATGTCCTGTGGGAACACTAAGGTTCTCCGTGCTGTCCATACTTTGCTATCCCGACTGATGAGCATCTTCCCTACTGAACCCAGTATGTCATTTTGTATTCATAATAACCCTTAATCATATTCTGCAATGTCTTTGTGGAGAGGATCCCATCTTGGAAAAATAGATAAGCTGTAGCTTAGAGAGCATATTGCTAATGCATGCATTGTGTTCTACATCATGTAGTAGTGTTAATCCACTCTTCGGGGGTAATTCAGCAAAGTGCGAACTCGCCTTGCGATCCTTCGATTCACCTCGGCAAAATGGTTACGCGCTCACTTCTCTCCTACACGTGGACGTCACTGAACGCTTTAAAAGTATTCCAGTCTCGGTGAGGTGAGGCAAATCCAACTCCAGTACTTTTAAAGCGTTCGGTGATGTCCACGTATAGGAGAGGAGCGCGCGCGTAACCATTTTGCCGAGGTGAATCGAAGGATCGCGCATTTTTAGGCATAGTGGGTAGTTAGCATCCTTAGCACACTAACTGGTACTTTAAAAAGTCCTGTCATATGTTTGCTTGCCTTTATAAACTGTAAAATAGACTATCAGGAGCACCTTTTTAACTTTTATTCTCTTCAGAACATACAGTGAGACTACCTATTAAAAACATCATGGGAGAGTGCGGAGTGAACAGCATCCTCAATTACCGTATTTTCCGGACTATAAGGCGCACTTAAAATGCTGAGAATTTCTCAGAAATAGAAAGTGCGCCTTATAGTCCGGTGCACCTTATATATGAACCTGACGTCAGTTGAATAAAATTTGACTTGCGGTCTGAGCTATGGTTTATTTACTGGTAATGTGTTGCGCCTTATAGTCCAGTGCGGCTTATATATGAACCAAGATTGCTTAAAAGGTGCTCATAGAAAGTGCGCCTTATAGTCCGAAAAATACGGTACATGTGGAGTTTGCTTTAAATCACAGTACTAGTGTTCATTTTAATCACTTTGCACTGATAGAGAATTCATTTTCTTTTAGAAAAAGCAATTTTTCAGTTGTTAAACATGCTAAAAGTAACAGTCTGGGCAAAAGTGAAAAAAAAAATGCATATGTTGGTAAATATGAATTATTAACTTTTATTAAATGCATTTTATTTTCAATTTTGCCCCTAAAATGAAATATCTTACCTGTTTAGAAGCACTTCCGTGTTTACGATTCCATCTTCATCTGTGCTGCTGACTCTAAGGTGTTCTGGAGCTGAAACGCATTCTTCTTCCTTTCAGTGTGCAGCCCAGAGCCAGCATCTCCTTATAGTCACATGAGAGAGCAGCGCATCATCAAGGGGAGACGGGTTGATGATGCGCCGCTCTCCCATGTGACTATTAGGAGATGCCGGCGCCGGGCTGCACACTGAAAGGAGAAGATCGTGGCTGTGAAGAGTTTCAGCTCCAGGACACCTTAGAGTCGGCTGCACAGATGAAGATGGAATCCTAAACACAGAAGTGCTACATAGCACTTCTAAACAGGTAAGATATTTCATTTTAGGGGAAAAATTTAAAATAAAATGCATTTGATAAAAGTTAGTAATTCATATTTACTAACATATGCATTTTTTTCAATTTTGCCCAGACTGTTCCTTTAAGGAAATTGGGTGTAAAGAAAGCCGGAGATTTTTTACTGGAAAATAAGTTTTTATTCGTCTTCCAATTATTACAAGTTGTCCATCATTACCGATACCAATTACAATTAACTACCTCACTGGTATATCAACAAGGTTTTTATTTTGGCTGTAGGCTGTATGAAGATCAAACCCACACAGGGGTCAGGGAAGATTTTATTTGCTAATTAAATGATAGAGAGCAGAACTAAAACGCTTGCAAGCATAATCCATGAAATATGTCAATAAACACATAACCAGAAAAAAAAAATGTGTATTCTAAACCAGTGTGAAAGAGTCCATGGAATGTTTTTTGTTAAAGGGGATGTAAAATCCAAAATAATGTTTAAATATTTTATTATTTATGGCAAAGCAATCATTTTCTTTATCTTTTTTATTTTGTTCCTTTTATTGTCCTGCTGTTACTTACATCATTATTTTATCCTTAGAAACTTTTGCCAAGGGTTCATTTTTTTTTGTTCCAGTCTGCTCTAGGGAATCAAAGCAGTCCTTTCAGTTTTCAATCAAATACTGTGATTCTAGCCTGTAAAAAAGAGGATAGTACTGGAGTCCAGGAGTTGGGGCTGAAGGAATAACAGACCAGTATTTAAGAAGCTCATAGTTAAGTCAAAGAGATACTCTGAGACATACATCACCATGCATCAATGCTATATTCATTTAAATGAGCATTAGGAACCCTCAAAATAGAAGTCTGTGCTTTAATATCCCTTTAAGGGGGTAACTCAGCAAAGTGTGAACTCACCTCGCGATCCTTCGATTCACCTCGGCAAAATGGTTATGCGCTCGCTTCTCTCCTACACACGGACATCACCGAACGCTTTAAAGGTATTCCAGTCTCGGCGAGGCGACTCAAGTGGTCGCGAGGTGAGGCGAATCTCGAGGATTTTACTCCAGTACCTTTAAAGCGTTCGGTGATGTCCGCATGTAGGAGAGAAGCGAGTGTGTAACCATTTTGCCGAGGTGAATCGAAGGATCGCGAGGTGAGTTCGCACTTTGCTGAATTACCCCCTAAGTCTGTAGTAGAGAAATGTATTTTAAGGATAAACAAATCCCATTTAGGGCTTTTTAAAAGAGCAATTCATTCATTCATTTACAGCATAACTGAGGTGTATACATATATATATATGCTAGCTGCCGCACATTCAATGGCTGAAAGAAAACAAAAATTAATGTATTTTTTAAAAAAACGAGTAGGGATTGGACCTAACAAAAAGTAAGATGAAGATTATTATCTTGGTCAATATACAGAATCTTCAGTCTCTACAGTCCTTTCAAGCAGTTTGACTTGATAAAAAGTGACATGACTGCCACTGATGTCTATTCATAGCCATATCCCTGAGCATGTAGAGCTATGCATGAGCATGGTCTTTCAGGCCTCAACCAGGAAGTCTTGAGTTTCCAACTTTCCCTAGGCTCGTTGGTACAGTTTTTCACTCCCCTACACCAAGTCGTGGATTGACCGCCACGAGGTCATTTCCATTCTTTGCCTGGAACTGAGAACAAGATTCGAACTGGTAGTCAAGTACATGAAAAGTTCTCCTAAATCTCTGTCCCAAGACGCGCTGAATCACTTGAGCGTTGCTAATACAATCGCTCAACCTTACCCTAGATAAGCTAGGAAGGCAACTATGGTCAAATACTTCTAGCTGACAAGAGTCTTCCATGCATATCATCCATGTCTTGCACCCATAAAGGAGGAGCGAATGGATGGTTGCATTTTAGACGCAACCCTTGACCTGGAGGGACACATCTTTTCTGCACCATAGGCGACCCTAGCTTTCAGTATGAGTGAACTTATCTCATTTTCCATCGAGATGTTGTATGTTGCTTCCAAAAATAGGTGAAGCTGTCTACGATAGCTAGTTGGTTTCCAGCTAGAGATAGAGAAGGTGGAGATGAAGACCAGTCCTGCAAGACTATTTTGCATTTCAATGGAACAAAACACATCCCATAAGAGTGGACAGCTTGTTCAAGTCTGTCCAATGTAGCCTGAGCACTTTCTGCGAGTTTGAAGAGCTATAATATGTGGTCTGTGTATTCCAAGTTGCAGAGCAACTCTGTAGCAGCAATTTAGTTGTTTCCAGTTGCAGTAGCTACAACTATGGGAGGTGACCATTTTTTTCAAGCCAGTTAACCTACCAAAACAGAAGCAATTAAAATATCTTAGGAACTGGCTTACATGTATGTCTGATGGCATTGACCATTATAACACACAACCTCCGAGATTGTGATAGCATTAATAAAATACCTAAATTCAGGGTTCCACTAGAGACTGAGTTGAATTCCTTCCTTGAATTCCCTTGGCTTTTTTTGTAAAATGAAGACTATTCTTAGGGCTTTAACAACCAAACCAAATTTATTTTTGATTGTTTAGAACCCTTGTTCAAATTTTGTAAGCAAATTAAGTGTTATATAAGACCAAATTTACTATGAAGGATAATTCTTCATCATAGGTATTGTGCATCACTTAATCTACGTTTTATTTATATATTAATTTGAAGGGGATTGTCTGTCTTAGGTACGTCAACAGTGGCATCTAAGTATGAAGAGCTGGAGTGTCTTTATGCAGCTGTTGGGAAGGTTATATATGAAGGCCTCACTAATTATGAAAAAGCTACAAATGCCAATCCATCGCAGCTATTTGGTGAGAATTTCCTCAATTGGGCAGCAGTGACATCTACTTCAGGACATGTATTTTGCTAGACTGTATATTTAAATATATTTGTAGTCATTTATACATGTGGAGATTTGAAATGTTCTAAAATGTATCTGTTAAATAACCAAAGGGTTTAACGTTAATTATGTGAAGTGTTCCAGTCAGATTGATAAAGAACATCAATTCTACAAGGTTTTCATTCCTGCATCGC
The DNA here is from genome assembly GCA_019650415.1 of Pipa parva. Classification (NCBI taxonomy): domain Eukaryota; kingdom Metazoa; phylum Chordata; class Amphibia; order Anura; family Pipidae; genus Pipa; species Pipa parva. The sequence continues at coordinate 31,947 of WMED01000064.1, forward strand.
TTCTAATACTTATAAAAAAAGGAGAGATCAGAGATAATTAGATGCTTGTCTTTCACACTGGACTCTTTGATCCATTTCACTTACAAATTCCCCTGTAGGTATTACTGTAGGAGTGATTGACTTTTGTGCCAATCTCTTCCATACTTGCCTCTTGCTAGAATTGGTTCTGTCAATAAAACAGGCATAATAACGCAACAGGGCCAGAACAGCATCCGATTTTAAATGCTAGCCGTCTCTCACATTCCTCCCCCGTGATCTGTTTAGACAGGTGTAATTTTTACTAAAGGAATTGCCTGTTTGTCAGGTGTCGGTGTATATTGTGGAAAACTCTGAGAAAGACAGTAGTTTAATCAGTTTCCCACAAAGTAGCTGAAGGTCAGATGGTAAGGATTGCGCTGACCTTGCACTTTCAATTATTTAACAATGTTAACATCATGTTTGGGGACACCTGCACATGAATTTAATATGAAGGCTTCAATTTTTTCCCCACTGAAAGCTGAAAATGAATACAATAAAAAAAAAACACTTTTTTTTTTTTTAACTAACCCTCTGCAGTCAGCAATCAGGAAAACTTCAAAACAATATAAATACAACAATTTTTATTTTCGCAAGTACTGGATGTGAAAAGCTTGTATGTCAATCCAAATAACATTGGTTTTGGTATTACTGAGCCTTAAAAAAATGGACATGTCTTACCTATGTATAATCATGAATCTGTTTATTTTTATGTAAGTTAAATTAGTGTATCCTTATAGGATATCCATTGGTTTACCAAATTGCTCTGTTTTCTGTTGTTTATCTCTTGTATTGTTGCATACGTTGTTGGAAATGTGGGTAACAAACAATTGAGAAGTATCTTCTAATCCGCTGCTTATGGTTTTTATAGGTACATTAATGATTCTAAAGTCAGCCTGCAGCAATAATCCGAGCTATATAGACAGGTTAATATCGGTCTTTATGCGTTCTCTACAGAAGATGGTGAGAGAGCATTTAAACCCGCAGGCAGCCCCCGGAACTGCAGAAGCCAACCCAGGTAATGAGTTTGGTATAAAAAATCTTCAGGAAATCATCAGGAGCTACATATGTACTCCACTAGTTTCCATAGTTATGAACAAACAATCTCTTATGGATGTTTCTGTAGATATACGGTTGTGAATGTTTAAATGCTTTGCTCCTCTGTTTCAGGCACTAATGATTACTGAATCATTGTGGTTTCTTTAAACTCTCAGCAGGCACAAGTGAGCTGGTAATGCTGAGCTTGGATCTGGTGAAGACTCGGCTGGCTGTAATGAGCATGGAAATGCGGAAAAACTTTATTCAAACCATTTTGACGTCTCTCATTGAAAAGTCCCCAGATGCTAAAATTCTCAGAGCTGTAGTCAAAACAGTGGAAGAGTGGCTCAAGAATAACACTCCCATGGCAGCCAATCAGGTAAGCAGAGAAATGGGCCTTTCTTAGCCTATCTCTATCAAATGGTTTTGAGTCCTCCTTCTTTTTACAGGTTTCCTTCTCAAGCACTGGGCTGTTCCAGTGATTAAGGGCAGTGACCAGAGGGCACATTCCAGTTTGCGTACCTGTTTACCAATTTTTACCACTCTAAAGTCAGACTGCAGATGTTTAACAGTGAAATACTTGAATGGGAACTGGCACTGTGGGATACCATGCTGTTGCAATACACCTTGGGCTGTATTAGCCTAAAATAGATTTAATAAACATACTTTCTGAACTTTGTGATTGGTTTTCCATTTAAGCATTTTAAGGATATTTTCATTCTCACAAGAAGTGTTTCTAGATCTTAAGCCACAATATAAAAAATGTACAATGTGTTAATATGATATTTTATAAAAAAATGTGTTCTTTGTAACCAGAATAAACATGTGCTTTTCCAATTAACTTCATGCCATTTCAGACTAGTTCAGTCAATGTCATCCATGTAGGATCTGATGCAGGGAACAAAACATTTAAAACCTATTTCCCTTAGTCATGTTTAGAGATTCAAGAGTAATTTATCATTCATTTCATTTAACATACTCTCTTACAAATAGAAATCCTCATTCTTTTGCAGACCCCCACACTTCGCGAAAAGTCCATTTTGCTGGTGAAGATGATGTCCTGCATAGAGAAACGTTTTCCAGAAGACCTTGAACTAAATGCTCAGTTTTTGGACCTTGTAAATTATGTCTACAGGTAAAATTAGATCCATTAATCAGATGTGTATGACTCAATGCCTGCTTTCCAAAAGAGAAAATGCCCAGTATGCCAAGTATAAAAGCATTGGTTTACATAGAATGGAAATGTCTGCTGTGTTCTGACTATTCCACTGCCAGTGGTTTTATAAATTGTCTTCATTGCAGTTCCAGTTGTAAATTCTGGTTTATTATTTTAGTATGTGTGTAAAGAGGACAGACCAGCCATTCTGACATCAAGGGACAGGTGAAAGGGACAAGCGACACAATAGTAAAATATGTCCTGCTGTATGTTTGACTCTGCTTTTCTGCTACAGAATAAATTAATATTATGGTGGCTTCTTTACTTGCAATACCAAACCATTTCCATAGTTTGCAATAGAACAGCAATGTGCACCTTGCTATCTAGCATCCCCCAGTAATGAAAGGTTCTTTTATTTTAATCATCTTCTCCTTTAAATAATTGTCCTTTTATTTTATATATTTAACTATACCTGTCTAATAGAATGTAATTGACCTTTTTTTTTTTTTTTTTTTTTTTGTGAAAATGAATCAGGGATGAGAACCTTTCTGGAAGTGAACTAACAGCCAAATTAGAGCCAGCCTTCCTTTCTGGACTGCGCTGCGCTCAGCCACTTATAAGGGCAAAGTTCTTTGAGGTGTTTGATACGTCCATGAAGCGCCGGGTCTATGATCGTTTGCTCTACGTTACCTGCTCCCAGAACTGGGAAGCCATGGGAAATCATTTCTGGATCAAGCAATGCATTGAGGTAGGAACCTCATGATTTCATAGATGGGTTGTTTGGACAGCAGTTCCAATGAACATGAAATGGCCCATTGATTTCCTTGTGTTATTTTGGGGTTGCTTATCACACCACACTTGTTACTGTACTGACAGAGTAGTGTAGGTCGCATATAGTCAAGTATAGTAGAGTACAGTAGCCTAACAGTTTGTTCATAGGGTCCCTAATGGCTATCTTACTCTGGTTCCTTTATGATTGCGCAGCTCCTTCATAGCATGGAATTTCAAAAAGACAGTGGTGGTTTTGTTCATTTATTTGCACTTGGTTGCTTGTGGACCCATGGGAACTGCATCTCATTTGCTTCTTTCTTCTATTTGAAATGTGTTTAGCATTGACCTATGTACATTGGGGGTTATTTATAAACAGGGGCAATTCTTTACAGAGGTCTAATAATCCATGGCAACCAATCAAAATTTGTCTTTCAGAATTCTAATTTATCAATACCAAAGAATGCTGAGTGCTGATTGGATGCTGTGGATTCCTAGAACTCTAGAAAGTTTGCCCCTGTTGATCAATACCCCTGATCATGTTTCTAGTATGGAGGCACTTGGAAATAGTGAGCCTTTAAGCTTTCCTTTACCCAAGAACCATACAGCTTTTCCTGGTTAGCATTGTACCACTAGATTTTGGTGATTTTGTACAAAACTCTGCAGGAGTCTGACTCTCTTAAAAAAACAAAAAAAAACAGCACATCTGTTTAAATAATCAAATGGTTCTTACATGTAATGAAACTGTTTACAACAGAAACAAAGTGATCATCCTGCTAATAAGACTTTTACTTGTCCTACTTTGATTCTTCTCTAGCTCCTGCTGGCGGTGTGTGAGCGCAACACTACAATTGGCACAAGCTGTCAGGGGGCCATGCTTCCTTCTATCACTAATGTTATCAATCTGGCAGATAGTCACGATCGGGCAGCGTTTGCCATGGTAACTCACGTCAAACAAGAGCCCAGAGAGCGGGAGAACAGTGAATCCAAAGAAGAGGTGATATTTGCTTTTACAGCTCATAAAAACATTTTCTAATAAATCCTAAGTGAGGCATTTCAAATAACAAAAACAGGGATATCGTTAAACGATTCTAAATGTTTTACTTTGCTATCCAAAGACATTATGTTTCCATTTTTCTCATGCTCCACACTGAATCATTCCTGTACTTGACTGTGTTTTCTTCAGAAATCTCAGCTTGTCAGCTGCCACAGGCCTGTGCCAAGTGTGAGGTTTCTATAAAACCACCACGATTCGTTCACACAAAGGCAAATGCCATGTGAAGAGTATTTAACCCTCTGACTAGTGAAGGGTAGTTATTTCTAATTCTTGATTTGGGGAAAGCAGTCTAAGGGGGTAATTCAGGATAATGCGAAGTGAGGTGTGGAGTCCTCACCTCACTTCGCACTGACTGATATGCGCTCGTTGATGTCCTGCACGCGGGCATTAGCAAGTGCTTTAAAGGGATTCCAGTCTCGGCGAGACCAAAAGAGTTGCCTCGCTGAGACTGGAATCCCTTTAAAGCAGGACATCAGCGAGCACATTTCAGTCAGTGCGAAGTGAGGTGAGGACTCTGCACCTCACTTCACACTATCCTGAATTCCCCCTAAATAGGATGAGCAAACTTAGTCTGTGTCCATTTTTTATTGTTTTTTTTTTTGATGTTGGGGTGGGTTGCATAGCTCTGTATTGGGCTTTTAAAGTCTTCCTGGAATTTGGGGTCTCGAATCATCTATGGATTAATGGGACCCTAGTGGGACTGACTCATCGATTTGGCTGAAAAGGCAGTTGGCTGAGGCCCCGCAGGGTAACTTTTCTTTTTCTACTGAATTTATTTGCTTAATACTCTGTGTACGCGAGCACCTCCATCCCACTCTTTTTGTATTACTTTATTGTAATTGTGTCGCTTTATTAGGAGAAATTGCAATAACAAACAATATGGCAGAGCGCAGACAGATGCATTTTTGTACTTTTATTTGAATGGGAGCTAACATACTAGTCAAAAATAAAAAGCCCAGTAAAAAAAAAAAAACATACATTCCATAAACACAAATGATACATGGCTGCAAAGTAATGTTTTCATCAAATTAATCTCAGATATGGAATTATTTGTTTCATAAAAAGATGTAGCAAAGAAGGGCAATTGTTACTGTGCTGTAAATAGTGAAGGCTTTCAATCCCTTTTGGGGCCACGGCATCCAGCATTATTATTATCCCTTTCAGTTTTAAATAGACATTTAAAGGAAATTTTATGCAAAGCATTTCATCACTATCTTTTATCTTAATCATGTTGTGCATGTTGATTTTTTTAAAAAAAAAAACAGTTAAAAAAATCCAAATGGCAAAACTCCATTGTCAAATGGATAATGCTGGGGAATTGACTTTCAGGTAAAGTAATCATGCCTCGACTGTCTCTATTCTTGGAAGTTGTGCAGGGACAATCATATGGTTATAAGAGCATTCACTATTTCTTTCCTCCAGGATGTGGAAATTGATATTGAACTCGCCCCTGGGGATCAGAGTACTAACCCCAAAACGAAAGAGCTTTCAGAGAAGGATATTGGAAACCAGCTGCACATGCTGACTAATAGGCATGACAAGTTTTTGGATTCTCTTCGAGAAGTCAAGGTCAGTGCGTGTGGGTCACTGTGCTTCCTGCTAGATTTGCTGGAAATGTGAAACATTTGTGCACACATGACATGTGTAATGTAACTGTGAGTAGGAGAATGGTTATTGTAGACCATACTTTTTTATATCTGGAATCTATTAATAATGCTGCTATGGTCAGCTAACTGAGCCTCATTCTTTTTTTAGCCACGGAGGCAGCCACTGACTGTTAAAAGTAAAAAATAAAAACACGTGTAGCATAAAGATTTTTTCCCAAATGCTGAATTTTGGCAGATTCCACAGGGATTATTTACACCCAGTCTTCGTCTGGATTATTTACATATTACAACCATCTGCAGCACAGAGGAATTTATAAAACCAGCTATGTGCAGATGCAATGTGCCCATTACTGAGCATCGATAATGTTAATCTGATATGCTCTTAGAACACAGGTGCAGTATTCAGCATTGTTTGCTTAAGTATGGTGTTTATCCAGTGGCTTGCTACCATAGAGCGAACATTTCCTCTCCTTGCAGGTGTGCTTCAAAAGAAGCATTCAAAGCAGCGCAAGATATGTATCTGTATGCATGATTGCAAACAAATGTATTTTTTTCTGAAAAATAAACAGAAATGTATCAACAGGGCAGGAGCGGGTATTACTGAGTTTTAGTAATATAGCACCAGTCAAAGCTTGGCATTTAATGAACTTGTGGAGAATAAATAATGTAAGAAAACTTCTGATTGGCTGTTGTGAGGTACATGCCATAGGCAATATTTGCGTATTTTAGTAAGTTTAGTCCAATATGGTGTAAAACTGTCAGCTGATTGAAACAGAGTGACTTAACATAGTCCAGTATTTGCTCCGGACCAGAAATTGCCAAGGGACCCCTACACTGTGCTTTTGGGACAGTTCTATTATATATTTTTGGAATAGGTGATGCAACTTATTTAGATTACATTATACTCACTCTGGAATTAAACTGGTCATTTTTAGTTGTCATTTTTTTTTGTTTAATATTCGTTTTCAAATAGTTAAGACATCAATTAGAACCAAACATTATTTTTTTCATTCATATTTACTTTACTTTACATGTTTGTAAATAATAGAGTGTAGAGAATGTATGTGACTGTCATGAACTGATCCATATTTCTGTCATCCTTTGTGACCAGTGGAGCTGGCTATTGAGTGTACCCAGCTTGCCAGGAGGTATCTTTCGAAATACTCTGTTTCCCAGCATTTTTCTTATTTAAATAATTTTCTATTGTTTCTCCTAGACTGGAGCTTTGCTGAGTGCATTTGTCCAGCTATGCCACATTTCCACCCCTCTTGCAGAGAAGATTTGGATTCAGCTATTTCCTAGATTGTGGAAAATTCTTTCAGACCGGCAACAGCATGTTAGTAATTCCTAATTTGTCAGTATTGTGTTTTTTTCTGGTATTCAAAATGTTCTTTTTTTAGACACAGTTAATTGAAAGCAAGCCTGGCGCTGAGAAGTGCCCTGCACCCGTTCAAACTGCTAATACGCATCAGTGTAATTGATGCTCTGCTAAAGTCCAGCACTGAATTACTTACAGTGACATGGAAGTGCTATTAATTGCTCTGAGGGGTACAGGACACTGCCCAGTGTCAGTTTTGCTTTAAAGGGAAAGACGGGAAAATGAGGTCGTACAGAAAGTGCAAGTCTTTTGATATGAGATTTAATGGATGCATCTGTTGCACACAACCAAACGCTGGTGGTAAAGTATGCTTCATCGCTAAAGCTAATGATTTTGTTTCCCTTTTTTTTAAATTCAAACTGTACATGGTGCGTGCTTGGATGCATTTTAAGTAGCCCTTTTGTGCTTTTTCAGTTATTCATAATCTTAAGTTATTTTATCATTTGCTCTATTGTTAGGCATTAGCTGGAGAAATTAGCCCATTCTTGTGCAGTGGAAGCCATCAAGTTCAGCGCGACTGCCAACCAAGTGCCTTGAACTGTTTTGTAGAAGGCATGTCTCAGTGCGTTCCACCCATACCTATCCGACCATGTGTGCTTAAGTACTTGGGAAAAACTCACAATCTCTGGTTTCGCTCCACCCTTATGCTTGAACACCAGGCATTTGAGAAAGGTTTAAGCCTTCAGATTAAACCAAAGCAAGCCACTGAGTTCTACGAACAAGAGAGCATTACCCCACCTCAGCAGGTAGGCCTTTTTTACTCAAGACACTGGCTAGTATTCTGCTGTACTACATTTGTATAATATTCAGTTCCCTTGGTTTTCTTTTGTTATATTTTTTCTGTGAAAGTACTGCTAGGGTTTGCATGGTATGATTCTCCTAACTAAAGAACATCTGTATGTGCATCTTGACTGGCCAGCTTACAGACACCCCTGCATAGTTCTATACATGCAGAATTTTATTATATATGGTTAAAATAAATCATGTCCAACAATTTCCACTATTTACTTGCTGAGGAGTTGATGGGATCATTTTGGGGGGGGTGGGTGTCTGCATGCGCATAGATGAATG
>WMED01000065.1:0-48971 GCA_019650415.1 Pipa parva
AAATTAAGTGTTAACGAGCAGTTGAACAGGTGTACCTAATAAAGTGGCCGGTGAGTGTAGACAGAATAACATTTTTGCCATGCATTAGTGGGTAGCGTGAGTATCACTTTTCCCTAAATCCGTGCCAGACTTTGACCATGTTAATTGATTCACCTCAGTAAAGCATTTTGTAATTTCTTAACATTAAAGCTAATGTACAGTTTACTTCTGTTGACTGCACAATATCTGCATCCCAGGATGAGGCAGATAATTAGGTTATCTATGTTTGATGTTATTATATAATGGAAAACGTAATGAGATTACTCTTGTTAACAGGCTGTGATGGTCAGCTATCTCTTCGTCAATCTAAGTATGTTTGGATCATTTTTCCAGAAAGTGGGAACTGGAAGCATGATCTTGAATTTTACCTAGGGTAATGTGATTTAAATGTTCCACTTCCTAATGTTAGTAACTATTTCGGCTCTATGACATACATTCTTTTTGTCATGTAACATTGATGCAGTCACACCAAAATAAACACTGAAAGCACATAGAATCGGATTTATTAAATGGAATATGATGACATTGACTCAAACGCATTTTACCTACCTTAGACTTTCTGGAATGAAAGTTATTTTATATTACATTTTCTTTTACTTGATCAGGAACAGGGAGCCCAGTAAATTGCTAATGATATAGAGGTGGAAACCCTTTGAAGAGGAATATTGGAGATCCTTGATTGCCTCTGCTGGTCACATTTACAAAGAGTCCTGCATCCTACCAGTATTGTAACTGCACAGAATAATTTCTAATTAGGCAAAGGCAAACTCTTTGTTGCTGCATTGGGGATACATTGTTTTTTGTTATCATTTGGTGCACAAGTCATTGCATTTGTTAAAGGGGGGAAAGATCAAATTTTACACAGAAACCTTTTTCAAAGATTTCACAGTATAATAAATATAAATCCCACCTTGAACCGGTCTGTTTCCCGTGGTTAGCAAAACTGTTTCTGCATCACCTTTAACCATGAAGTCAAGTATATTTTCTATAATGGTTATGAAACATGCATGTCTCTCAGAGACTTCCGTGTCTATAGGTAGAAATATGTGGTGGGCTTTACAAGTTTCAGACTCTCTCTTGGGGAGATATAATTAGTGTAGGCATCACTTGGTTATCCTTGAAAGTGAGAAATCATCTCCCTTGAGCTCAGAATAGTCATCATAAATGTCTCTGTGAGTCATTATATTTACAGTAAATAGATGTTTATGGGCTTTGAAGGTAACTTTAATGTGTTTCCATTAATAACATATATATAAAAAAAGAAAACAAAACAAATGGCCGCAATATAAACATGGACATACAGGTATTTGGTGTGTGTTACAAGAAAAGTAAATGTCTTGAACTGTAAATCAGCAGTTGGAAGAAAACGGAACAGGAACAAAGGATAACAATAAGATTAGTATACACTATACCTAGCCAACAACCAAAGCCATTGATAAACGTGCTGTAAAATCAAATCTCTTTAAAAGGTAGAACTCAGAAGTATTCCAAATCCAACCTTTCCAATCTCCTTCATAGGTGATTCTCATTAATAGATTTGTAGTATTAATTCATTGAATCCACTGATCTAGGAGGGTGTGGGATTCTGTACACAGAGTCTAAAATTGGATTTGAATATCCTTATTGGATATCAAAAAAGAATGTGTTTATTGTTGCCTTCATAATTTCATAGTAAGATGACGGATATCACTTTGCCATTTGGAAAATGTCTTAAGGACAGGAGAAGGTAATCTTTAGATTAGGTCCTGATATATAATTGGGTGTAAGTTTCTTATGAAAAGAATACCAGAGGGTTTGTTCAATTTCACGGTCATGTTGGAAAATGAAAGAAATAACTAGTTTCCTTGACAAGCATGAGTAAGTGAAAGCTACTTAATGGCCTTTAGATTAGGTATGTGAAGTTGTCAAGAGAAGGAAAACCTGCATCAGATAATCAGGTAATTGGAAAAGTAGCTGAGGTACTGGTAGCTCTGTATGGATTTGTAAGGACCTGTAGTTTTCATAAGGAAAGGTATAAAAGGCTTTAAAAGAGCCAAATAAAAGTGCTTGACTGTGCATAATCTAAGACAACTCTTGCCAGTATACAGCCTCCCAATACAGCAGGTTAAAGCCCGACTCAATAGCTGACGCATTTTTCATATTCTCCCCATCTTCTTCTGTAGCACACATCATCCAGTTTTACTGTGAGAGGACCACCATAAATGACTAAGAATGACACCACAGCTTTTTTAATTGGAAGGCTATTGGAAATGGTGCTAGATAAGGCATATCTCAAATATCAGTTCATTTCTAAAACCATCGCTTTAATACATTATTTACATCCCATAAGACAGCTTTTCCTGGCCTACAAAATCCTTAAGGCCCTGCCTTCAAGTAAAAAAGGATATTGGGGCTATGCAGTACACCAGGCAAAGCTAAACCAGCCCAGAGAGACACATAAACCAATCAAACATTTCCATTTATTATCTAAACTGTTAATAATGGCTAAAATGCTCCTACTAGCACAAACTGTGGGGGTTATTTATTAAAGTGTGAACAGTAAATCTGTGTCCATTCACACCTTCTTCAGCTAAACCTATTAATCAAACTCTGCAATGTGGCAAATTTGCATCCCATTTGATACCTTATAATGGTCACGGACATAAGCTCCTCTTCCCATTACATCAGAATTCTGTTGCTGCGTTGGCTCAATTTGACAAAATTCAACAGTAACAGGAAGTGAAGAGGACTGCAGCATGCAGGGAAAAGATCAGCACTGAGGCAATCAGGAGGCAGAGCTGGAGCACAAAGGCAGAGCTGGAGCACAGAGGCGAGTATTTCAGTCTCCCCCTTCAGAATCACTCACTTGTATCACTCACAAATAAGCCTGGAGTTCTCCTTTACAGGGGATCTTGCTATATCAACCTGTGGGTCGTGACCCCTTTGGGTGTCGAACGACGCTTTCACAGGGGTCGCAGAACACGCTGTAACTCTGGAAGTAAGCACAGGTCCCTTTACATAGGGGTTCCCGGGTGGTGACGTTGGGCCTGAAGGTCATCACGTGACATGCGACTCAACAACATCATGCCCAAACATCACATGGTGATGTCATCGCAGGGGGTCGTGGTCTTAAATAGGTTGAGAACTGCTGTTCTATATGCTATCCAGCCTTTGACTAGCTAGACATCCCTCTTTGGTAAGTGATCATGTTTACCTTTAGACTGACAGAGTCCTCTGTTTCACTGTAAAACTATCCCTTTAATTGTAATATCACACTCAAATATAAGGGTGTGCTGGGTTAAAAGAGACACGCAACACTTTCTGAATATTGCCTTGAAAAATGAAAACAAATACAGCAGCACTTTAATACTTAATAGTCCAGGAATAGAGTAATTCTCAACACAACACAAATTAGCGGGTCTGCGATGACTACACAATGAAAAGTTGAAGTGATGTTTAGTGATGTGTTCAGGGTTATACAGACTGTATAATACCTTCCAGCAATTACATATTCTCTTTAGCATCAGTGGTTATTAGTTGTGCTTACACTCACACAGTTTTACTTACAATGGCAAAGTTAGTTTCCTTTGAATAAAAAAAATAATACCATTTAAGGCAAATGATAATTGTTTGTCTCCAAGACTGCCAAGGCCACATATAAAGATCCAGTGACACTGTCTGCCTCCTTTGATTGCTGCTGGCAAGATTTAAGTGAGAGAAATATGTATAATTCTTTTACTCACTGTTTAATCACATTTAAATGTTTATATTAAGAACTAATCTTTCTTCCTTTTTCTGCAATTTATAAATGTATTCTTTGCGTAATGGCCATCTTTCATTGTGTAAGAATTTATGTTTTTATTCTGCCAAATAGGAAAGTACCTCAGGAAACTAGAAAATGAAATAGCCTTTCTGTGTCCGAGTCTAAGCTCTCAGCGCTCAGAATAAAGCCAGCAGCGTTTGATTGATTGATGGATAACGCAAGTGTGTTATTTTAACTGTCTTTGACAAATTAGTGGCACAAAGTAAACACTGATGTTTCATGTTGTATCTGCAGTTGTGTGTTCTTAGAACTCCATCATGTTCTTCCTGCTTCGTTATCTATATCTATATATATCGTTATTTATATCTGGCATATACATTCATCCCTTCCATGGAATTTATTTTTACAATTGTGAATAAAAAAGAAGCCTTTGACTCCACAGGGTCTTGTTTGTTTCACACTCTCTAAGTCTTGTTTGCTTGAGCAATTCTATGTACAATGAAAATGAAGAATATCATAACTACATACAGTAAAGGGCAACTAAAGCCACAGGCTGACTGGTATGATAAATATGTGCTTACCCTGCAGCAGGCTGAACAGTGAAACATAGTAATATATTATATTTAAGACCAAAAAAGACACAAGTTCAGCTTAAAGGAAGAATACGATATGGATGGGGTATATGGACAAGCTGAAGCTCAGGCGCCAGTTACCTAAACAGTGCAATTTTTAAATTTCCTGCAGAGCTTCCATGCAATAGAGAACAAACAGGCATGGTGAGATGCAATTAACCAATCAGCAACAGGAATAGGGTATATAAAGAGACAAAATTCCTGCAGTTCCCTCACAGGTCTGCTCCTCGGCTATAAATAGGATCCCGGGGAACCCTATAAATAGCTGAGGAGTGCAGGAAGATCCTCAGTGCCAGCATGGGGAAGAAGGAAGACAGACCTGCAGTGTTTTTTATTTTCGCTGGGCACCAGCAGCAGTTGCAGATCAAGAAAAGAAGACTATCTTGGATTATGGCGGACCAAGACTGCAGATCAAGATGAGGAGTGAGGGCGTTGAAGACAACTTTTGTCCATCCAGTACTACTTTATGGGCTGAAGATAAGACAGTATACAGTATATAGAGTATACAGGGAGTATATTGATTATTTAACAATTTAATGATAATGTATTTAGCAACTGTTATTATTATTTTTTTAATACTTGTTGTTTTTTGTAACTTTATTTTTGATGATTTTTTAGATTGTTTCTTTTTATTTAGATTGCTAGTTTGTTTTTTGTCTACATTGTTTGTTTTGCTTTAGAGTGATAGTTTCTTTTTTTTACAGGTGGTGTAACAGGACAGCACCCCAATAGTTAGAGGGGTGGGGGTACACCTCAGTCCCCTCATTCCATGGTTAGGTAGGGGTGAGGGACTTAGGTAGGTCCATAATTAGGTTAGATTATTGCTGATGCAGTTGGGGGCCATGGAAGGGGGTCAGCGTTTGACCCCCACCAGGTAAGGGACCCCTTCCCCCCATGGCTAAAGGGTGTGGGGGTCAGTCCTGACCCCCATGGTTAATGTTGATGCTCCCCTACCCCAATTGGTTAACTAATATTACAGTAGCACTATGGAAATAATGGGGTTTTAAATCATAACCACTTACTTGCCAGTTAATGATTAATAGCACTGGATGGGAGTTGATACTGAGAGGGATTGGAGGGACCTAGTGACCCCTATTAGATGGGGTTTATTTAGGTTGTACTAATTATTTTGTTAGTGCTAATATTACAGTAGCGCTATAGAAATAATAGGGTTTTATTGGGGTTTATTTACTTTATAAAGAAGAGTGTGTTTACATGAATGCGCTTGAGAATATTGTGGGAGGAAGCCACTTGTCAATTATATATATATGACGCTCCCTCTTAACTCCTCCCAACTCGAGAAAGAAAAGGCAGGCTGACAAGGAAACAGACAGTGAGAAACACTGTATAAAGGTACATTTTTAAAAATACATCTATATTTTAAAAAAGTTTATTTCATTAGTAGAACTTAATGCAGTAATCGAGTTTTGAGCTGACAGGTGCACTTTAACCGGGTTATTCACTAAAGTCTGAATTGCTGCGTATAGGTGTGAATTCACAAGCTAAAGCAAGTCACAATAGACTGCTACTGTCGCAGTCGCATCTTTATAATGAGAATATTGTCGCAATTGTGACTTTACAATGGGGCAATTGTCATGGTTACGGATTTGCTATGGGAATCCGCTGTTTGAGAATTCGACAGTCCAAGTCTCACCTTAGTGAATAACCCCCTTATAAATGTCTTAAACATTAGTGGCACTGTCCAGTTGACTGCTTCTATCCCCCCTTAGTGGCTTCCACTATCTACCGCTAAATTATGAGTGATATGATATTATTACACTGTAAAAAGGTCCATTTAGTTGTTAGGGAAAAGCTTCCATTTTATTATTGGTAAGAGTGTGAAGGTACTTAGTCACTCACTATGACAGTGCCATAGATATAAAGGGATGTATTGGCTTTCGATTAGTTGGAACAGCAAAATAACTTGTATTAAAAAGCCCATTGTAAAAGAAGCCTAAGACCAGGTAGCACCAGATGAAGTGAAATATAAGGTGCTTGCTATAGGCAGATGACTATACCTATTTACACCAAAATACAGTATAATGCATTCCCCTGATATTTGTAACATTAATGTAGATTTGTGGCCATGTGAGAGATTGTCTCTATTTACAGATGTGATATTTAATATTATATTACTGCTACTATTAATATTTCACTTATTATTTTGTTTGAACCAAACAATCTTGCTGTCTAATTCCTGACAGAAACATGAGTCATCTGCAATAATGAAATATCATTTTCTCAGGACTAACAGCAAAGTTTCCTTGTAAAGCTGAAAAACCGATCTTACCGAATAGTATCGAAATAGGCAATAGAAAAGGTTGCATTTGCGTTCTACAGTTCTTTAAGTTGCAAAACATAAAATGAACAAAAGCATGAAAAGAAAAAAAACTCAAAAGATTTCACATACATAATTCAAAGAAGCTAATTTCTGGCAAATTCATTTGCAAAACTGCAAAATAAATCAAGTCTCATGCATTAGCAATACCTATTTTTTAACATGAGTAGAATTCAAAATTTCTCAAATTAGCCTCATAATTTTATCATAGTAGAAAAAATAATCACCTTTGTTTTTTTGAAAGCTGCTATTAGTGCTACACCAAGATAATGGATTTAAAAGGATAAAGTGATAACGACAGAGAGGAATTCACAACCAGTTAAGGCCAGGTTCACCCTAGCGTATTATGTGCAGCACACAATACGCTAGGGTGGAAAAGAAATACAGCTCAGTGAAAGCAGATAGCAGTTACCTAGTTCTGGACGCAATAGCATATGATGCGCATACGCTGGGTCTGGAACACTGTGTGTCGCATTTTAGGCGGCGCATTATATGCCACGCAGAAAATGCAACCATATAGGAAGTGATGTGAACGCTGTGCATAATACGCTAGTGTGAACCTAGCCTTAAGGTGATTTATCTTTTAAAATACATTATTATATGTTATAATATTGTTTGAGCTCTTTATGTAAGTTTATTCCATATCTGCTAGCCTCCTAGTTCTGCTGGGAACACTGAGATTTTTTTGCAAAAAAAAAAAAAAATGCATCTGGAGATAGTAAAACATAAAAACATACGTAATCATGACTCTTCAAAACAATAGCTGAAAAAAACACGATAACAATAGTTCAGTGTGTTCCTTGCGTTATCAGGGAAAGTTTAACAAAAAACTGTGGATTAGCAATTTACTTTTACACTTTTCTTTATACACTGGTTTTACAGATATATTAGTATATACTAATCATAGTATGTAACTACCAGTAATTTATAACCTTATAATATACAGTATCACTGGAATTATTTATAATATGTAACTACCAGTAATTTTTAACCTTATAATATACAGTATCACTGGAATTATTTATTGTATGTAACTACCAGTAATTTATAACCTTATAATATACAGTATCACTGGAATTAGCACAGAACCTCCTGTAATTTCTAACATTATAAATGGCTAGTTCTGGCATGAGAAAGTAAGATTTATAAGAGAATACATTATATAGAGGGTTATTCACTAAGGTGCGAATTTGACTGTCAAATTCTCAAACAGTGGATTTCCATAGCACATCCACTACAATTTCACCATTGTAAAGTCGCAGCAATCTTTTAAAGTTAAGATTGTGAAATTTTCCCATAATAAAGTCGCAACCGTGACAATATTCACGACTGTGACAGTAGCAGCCTATTGCGACTGTCTTTATCTGGCAAATTCACACCTAAACACAATAATTTGAACTTTAGTGAATAACCCCCTTTAACCTTTGGCCAATGCAATGATACCATGATGACTTGTGTACTAAAAAGGTTTACTTCCCCCCATGCTCTGTATGAAACCACTCATACTACTGTATGTTCTAGTGCAGCGGTTCTCAACCTATGGGTCACGACTCCGACTGAGGTCGCGCGGTCATCCCACGGGGGTTGAGAACTGCTGTGGTACCCGGATGCACTAGCAGGACCCAGTGACTTTGGGCGAAAACGTCACCATGTGACGCACGTACCTGACGACGTTTCACCCGAACGTCACCACGTGACGCGCGTACGTGATGACGTTCGGCCGAAATGTCACCACGCGGCGCGTGGTGATGTCAACACCGGGGGTCATGACCCGCAAAAGGTTGAGAACCGCTGCTCTAGTCCTTTTTTACTGTCATCAAACTCCTTAGTAACATCTGCTTTCCATATATCTCTTGCAGAACAAGTCACATTATACCCAATAAAAACCTGTAAAGTTACAGGGGGTTATTGATTAAAGTGAGATTTTCACTGTTAATTCTCATAACTTCAGGTGCCTACGCGCTGATTCTCCACTCCTTATTCACTAAACACGGAACGCCTTAGCAAATCTGCAACAATATTTCCGTCGCAGGATGGGGGGGGGGGGGGGGGGGCGCCGGGGTGCCTTGGGCGCCTATAGGGCCAGAGCCAGCTATGACTTCGACAATATTCTCATCATAAAGACGCGGCTGCGACAGTAGCAGCAATAGCAACTGTCTTCATCTGGCGAATTCACACCTATACGCAACAATTCGGACTTTAGTGAATAACCCCAATGTAATTTTGCTTTAATTTGATATGCAACAAAAAAATTAATAATCTGCCCTGTAGAATTAGCAGCCTTTCTGCTATGTAATATAACAGAATAATATGACAGCAAGAATAAATATGCAGTTTGGTTGAACTGAACCTCAGGCAGAGGTTTCTGAGTAGGTCAATCAATACATTAAATCAGTAGCACTCAATCAATCTCCTGTAATGCGCTATGTTATTGGCAGTCTATGATTTTAACATCTCTGTCACTCCAGTACTTAACACGTATTAGACAAGTGTATTAGCCTACACTATTGAACTCATTCTGATTAATTAAATGAAATGTGACAGGCAAAAGATCAGTTTTTTTTGTTTTGCAGATGAAGATTTGAAGAAATATCAACTTTATTTATCTGCATCTGGCATCATGATTTCATCTGCAGTGTGACATTTTACAATTCATCAGAATTAGACATTTATTTAATCTTAATTATAGATCATGCAAAATCATAAGCATTAAACATGGTGAGCCATATTCATACAAAGGAACTCAGAAAGACCGCTCTCGATTTTTTGATGGAGAGGTACCCATATAACCATACTACTAATGTAAAGTATGGCTTCCTTTCCATAGAAACAATTTGAAAAATTGAGATCGAATTTTTCAATCTCGAAAAATCGAAAAAACCTTGCGAGAACAATGCAAGATCTCACTCGGTAAACTTGGAAAGACTGAGAGCGGTCTTTCCGAGTTTAATAAATTTTGCCCTTAAATGTTCTCCTGTTCTTGCTACTGCTCATGTCATAAGGACTCCCTAGGTTCATCAATATATTCATTACAGTCTCATTACCTTAATAATGCCTGTCAACATAGACCAATGTGTTTTGCTGACACCAGAAACATGGTGATGCTCTGTGCTGAGACCCTCCACTTCCACTGCAAACTGTAAGGATCAATTAACAAAGATTATTTAAAGCCAACATTAAATGAACACTAATGGCCAGATTCACCATTCTGCGAAGTGAGCCGCGAAGCCTTCGGCTCACTTCGCAAATGGTGTTATGCGCATGCTGATGTCCTGAGCGCGGACACCAGCATGCGCATTAAAGGGATTCCCGTCTCGGCAAGACCAAAAGAGTTGCCTTGCCGAGACGGGAATCCCTTTGTTCAAGGCTCACTTCGCAGAATGGTGAATCTGGCCCTAAGTGGGTTATTCATCAAAGTCCGAATTCGCCTTGTAAAGTGTCTCTGCGTCTGTTCGCATCAATAGGATTAGGAAGTAACAAATTCACTTCTCCTTATTTATGAAGCAGCGGACAGAGTAAGACGCCGTCGCATGTGTAGTGCAGCGTAGTCAGTCGCACAATAGTAGGATGAGAAGTCACGTGAAGTGAGGAGAACTCCTCCAGTGAACGGCAGTGACGTCAGTCTCATCATATCCCACTAACTGTATATAAGTGAAAAATATTTATTTTTATATTTCACTTTGTCCATAGTTCATTTTTAATAGTAGACCAATTTAGTCACAGTTGCCATTGTTAGTTTTAAATGAATAGTCGCCTTACACAACACTGGAGCCCTGCCATCAAACCCCTCAATTGACCACTCTGATCTGGTGAAGGCAAACAGGTGAATTCGGAGCAGTACACACTGCAGAATCCACTCCTTCAACAGACTCCGTCACATGCTGAATATCTGAATTACCTGTGGACGTGCACGCACAGAGCTCTGTAAGTCTGCGACTGGAGTAAGCATCAGAATTGGTCACAAATTCATCACATCACAGAGATTGTTGAATAAGCAGAGTTGGAGAAGTTGTGAATAGATACAAATATGGGCATATATGCAACTGTTTGGACTTTGATGAATAACCCCCTAATTCTCTCTATAATAGAAGATGTACAAAATACATCTTTTCCCAGATTAATCCATGTTGTTGCAAGTATATTTTAAAACATAATTAATAAGACATTACTGAAACACATTTCAAAGCTTATGACCAAAACAAAGTTCAATCAGATGGAAGCAGAGTTAGATTGACAGGTGTCTAATAGAACTCTTTTTTAACAGTAGAAATGTGTATAACTGTATTAGCAGTATATATCATTTTGCATTGCAAATAATTTACAGATATGAACAGTTAAAATGTGTTTGTACCACAAAACAACATGCTAGAAACTCAGGGAACATATCAATCAAGTATTAGATATTTCAAAAACTTTAAAATAAGATATTTTTTGACAAATTTGTTTAGAATCTCTTGATTTTGTGTACAGGACATTCCCATGCTGCAATGTGTTATTCAGCATGACTGTGCTGTGTTGCCAAGTATTATGCAACACTTTTTTGAGTTTGAAATTGTCTTTTAAGCCAGTGCTTCTGTATCATGAAGACTTGTACATTTTAAGCTAAAGAACGAGTTTTTGGAAGAAACATGACACTGCCTATTAAGAAACTGACTTAATAATAGACAGTAAAATACTATCAAAGTTCTATGGAAGAGGCACCAAAACTTTGGATCTTACTAAGTATGTAACAGTGTAAGATTATCTAGACTGACCATGTTCTCTCCAGCTTGTAGTTTACAAAATGACCCATGTGATTGTCTACAATACCCATACTCCATCTCTCCATTCCTCGAAGATATCAAATTTCAGAATACAAAAATAGAGAATCCTTTCAATAACCATTGGGTCTGTTTAACCAAAGCTATTTTGTTTTCTTCTTTAATTTGTTTTTTTTTTTTTTTTATGTAACCCGCCACTCACAGACCTTCTGGATAAATACCTGTTGTATCTGGGCCCCCTTCAGATGAAACTGCACTTGGAACCAGTTACTGAACAGCACAAACCTTTTTTCATTGCTGCTGAGTTTTAACTTTTAAAACCCACTTCCAGCAAATTTAAAGGATAAACAAAGGTTGCCAAATGTTTAGGGAGAATGTTCCCATTTTGGTCAGGAGCTTATATAATGCCATAACTAGACAAAAACATATTTGTTATGCCGTGCATTGGCAATTTACAATAAAAGAGCAAGTGCATTAAATCAATACTATCTAGTGAGTCATGAGCAGTGCTTTTTTTGTAAAAAAATATTTGCCGTCACACATTTCTTTCTAGTGTACTGTACATCCTGTCACTACACTACTAGTGTTGTCAATGCATTCAGCAGAGTTGTTCGGAGGTGCTTGCCTTTGTTAGCACTGCTTCCGGAGCAGCGTGGCTGGCTGTTTTAATGCTGCCTCTGGAGCAGCCTTTGCTGGCTTTCTTAATGCTGCTGAATGCTGTCTTCAGTCTTCAGATTTTCCAGTACACCGTACCACTGTGTACCGGCGTAAAAAAAAGCACTGGTCATGAGCCAAAACCATAGCCCATGTAACAGCAACGCTTTTAAGAAATAGTTTGTGAAACAGTCGGCCATGGGCTCATAATCTGATCTAAATCTAATGTCACTGCAATTCAGTTACCTATAGTATGAGGGAATGTGTATACAAGGTATTTGTGCTATTCTAATGGACAGGTATGGGATAAAAGACTCTATTCCCTATGCCTGTTTCTACCCACAATCCTGAATAAGTCCCATTATATGACCTAATATTCCCAGGCTCCTTTTTCTTAGTTCAGATAAAGCAAAGAGCAAACTTACCCTCCGATCCTTCGCATCAGTACGCAGAGACTGTTACGCGTTCGCTGAGTCCTGCACGTGGACATCAGCGAACGCTTTAAAGGGATTCCAGTCTCGCGACGCATCTCGAGTAGAGCCTTGCAAGCCTCGCCGAGACTGGAATCCCTTTAAAGCGCTCAGCGAGCACATATCAGTCAGTGCGAAGTGAGGTGAGGACACCGCACCTCACTTCGCACTACCCTGAATTACCCCCATAGTGTTTGTTGAACAGACTTCTCCCAGTCCCTTTTTCTGCTATGAAGCCTTAGATAATACATAGTCAGGAAGTGTCCTAGTAAGCCCAATATTTTAATCTAAATAGCTAAATATCTTACTTTATAGTCATAATTTAAAGTTTTTGGAAGCCCAGATGAAATATATATTAACTATAAATGCACTTAAAGTAACCAAAGTAGAGACTTCTGGCCTATACACCATTGCACAGGCATTCTACAATGTGTTAGTAATTCATTGGCACTTACTACTATGCTGGTGTGTTCTACTGCACCTTAAAGGAATATCATCTTCTCCAAATCTTTCACTTTTAAATAATCCTATTTATATATCCCTGTTAGGCCATAGGGCTATATCTTTCTGCTATATAGACTGCATGTATCTCTGTGTGCTGGTAAAAAAGAAACAGTGAAAACATCTTTTATATGTGGACAAAATAATTTACCTTTTTCAGGAAAAATACTTTTTTTTTCCGTGCTAATGTATTTTACTAAAAAAACAACTTCAAACGTTTCAGGCCCATGAGGACACACTTACAGTATTGTCTAATGAGGGGTACACATATACACTATGTAAATTACCTTAACTTTATCAGGGAACCGTATCCTGTTCACTAAGGTATCAAAGGTCCTCACAAATCCCCAAATTGATCCTTCCCTTTGGAAAAGAATAATGTGAAGAGGAATATTCTGGAAGCATAGTGATGAATACTATAGCACATGACCCCAGCTGACAACCACTAACTAATTTATGATTCATTATGACTCATTATACCAATAGCTGATCAGCCCAATTCATTTTCCCAAAGAGCAGCAGCTCCGTACATTGCTCTTCACTTAGTGGGCAATAGCTTCATTTACATTCCACATTCCTCAGTTGCCCAATTATTTAACTCACCCATCAGCAGTTACATTAGCATTATTTACTTACTCAGTTCATTTGCTGAGAATCCTGCAGTTGAGTTGAATTCATGGTCCCAATGTTCAGATACTAGTTACTTTTAAATTACTTATTGTTTGACTGCCTATTTCCTTTGTCTATTAATAGGCAGCAACATGTAACTTAGCACAACCTAGGGATAGTGGATCCACTGGATAAACAGGAGGTTGCAGACTCCAGTTAGGGTGCAGAGCCTAATAAACACTTAGTATCAAGTGTTGTTATCGCAATGGTAAAAATAACAGTTATTTACCATGAACAGTAACTGTAATAACATCACATTATTCTTAGCTGTTGGCAGCTAGAGTTACATTATACATTCTGGCCCAATACTAGTCACATTACACACCACTAAATTGAACACTTCACTTGCTTTTACTGGTGGCAGCTGAGGAGAACTGAGAATTCGACTGGTGGCAGTTGGGGAGAACATCATAATGTCTTCTTTCTCCAGCCCTGGTACATGTATGTTTCAATACATACATTCATTAGGCACTGCAATAAAACAGGCATCTGCAGTGCAGTTAAGCAACCTACTCATTAGCAGACGTGCTCGGACACAACTTGGAACATTAGTAGATCTGTGGCCTCATCCAGGAACACGTTGGTTGTATTACACTCCTTCTACATTACTGCATTGGTCACATTCACAAATGTTTCTGTCAGTCTTGTAAAGAGAAACTACTAACCAGTAAATGATCCCATTTCAATCAGAGGAGAGGAAGCAAAATTACATGGAATCCCTATCTAATATATGTGCCTCATCGTAGGGAAATACATATTATTCTGATTCAGCTACAGGCTAGCTCATTAAAATCAAACCTTAGGCTAGGTTCACACTAGCATATTATGTGCAGCGCATCATACACCATGCACAAAATGTGACCACATAGGAAGAGCTGTGAACGTTAACACTGTCACTGGTAAGTACAGTAAGAAAATACGCTGGAGTGTATTTTTCTATTTTTTTTTTCACGCATCATACACTAGTGTGAACCTAGCCTAACAAACTAACCTAAACTGTTAGTGGCTTTAGGTAACATTGTCTATTGAATTTTTGTGTTCTTCTAATCTATAAATAATCCCATGCAATCCCCCATCTATCAGCATGCACTTTGTTCTAGTAATTTAATTACTATACCATATGGCCCAATTACATGTGGATAGACTGGCTGATATACAGCTAGATGACAGCACTGTCTATTTTAAGTGTGACCTGGTTGTTACATAAAACTAGGTTCACACTAGCTAGTTTGAAGGAAAAAAAAAATAGAAAAATACGCTTCGGCATATTTTTCTATTGTTCTTGCATAATGGAAGGTCATCCTGCAATGCCTTGGGAAACATAACATTAAAGGGGACCTAAAGGCAGAAAAAAAGAAGCATAAAAAAACCTTACCTTATATTGAGATGAATCTTTACAATCACAGCATGAACTGTGCTGTAATTTCCCAGCTGACAGAGAAGCCAGCGTGAAGTTCCTCTGACTTGGTTGAATTGGGCTCACACAACATCACACTCATTGCAGGGAGTGTTCTCATTGGCCCTTGCAATGAACGTAATGATGATTAAACCATTTTTCACCAGCGGTGAACCATGTGGGAGGAGCTTCACACTGGCTTCTCTGTCACCCTGCACTATGAAGTTAAGCATCAGTGCCGGGTAATTACAGCACAGTTCATGCTGTGACTGTAAAACGATTCATCTCTATATAAGGTACGTTTTTTAATACTTCTTACTTTTTATATCTTTAGTTTTCCTTTAATGTTTGATAGAGTAATTTGTAATACCTACAACGTATATTAAGATTAACTAAATCAATGGCATATTTTATAGTAACTAGGTAACTAGGGAAGCAGACAGATTTAAGTACCAAATACTATGATCTAACTTATGTATATAGCATTCAACAATGCTGTTTAAGATTGAAAATAGGAGCAAATAGGTTCAACCTGATATTAGAATAAATAGTAGTGTTACTACTTTGCAACTATTTTGCTCATAGTATCATATCATACACAACTCCCAGTTAGACATGATCCTAGCCTCTCCTGCAGCATGGTGCATACAAGAAATCCTAGTAAAATGCTTTGTGTAGCTAAGAAGCAGGCAGACTCTGAGAAGAACTGATTAATTGCTGTGCTCCTCTCAATTGCCAGACTCCCAATTATACTACAGGTTGCTCAATAACGGTAACCTAGTTATAATGCTTAATTGCAATGTCCAGTTACATTGTAGACTAACAAACAGTCTTCCCAAGCTGTACTACAACAAATCAAGCCTTAATTCTAAAAGGTTATTTCAGAGCTTTCAAAATATGAGGTATCCCACACTTAGATGGCAGGTGTCTGGGTCCCATCTCCAATGCTGCAACATCATAAATAGCAAAAAGAGAGTGTGTAGAATTTGTATTTAGTTAAGTCTAGACCAGGCTTTTCTGCTGTCTCTGGTGGGGGGGAGACCAGAACCTTGTTGAAATGACACATAGGATACTTGGTAACCTTGTCCTGAAGCACATGTTCTTTAATTGTCTCTTCTATTATCTCCAGAAGTGATCATTGCTGTAAGGTTTGGACAACCCATCTGCAGTTTTTTTCAGTGGCTCCATTTATCCCTGATGAATTTGAATTGAGTTTAATGGCAGACGGGAGTTTTGTAATAGTTTCATGTGTCTGCTATCTCATGATGGAGCCATTCATCCCCCAAATATGATTCTAATGCCACAAACTGCAGATCCATCTCTGAAATGTCTCACTTGTTCTTTTATAATAAAGGAAACTAATGTCCATGGGTTTTCCATCCAGAAATAGTCATGCAAGCAAGAGCCTCATTAACTACAGTGTGAATTCACTACCCTACAATTCCAATCACTTTGCCTAAATAGACGCAAATTCACTTCTCACTACTGACTTGTTGGACAGGCGGACAGTGACGAACGCTGTCAGATGCATAGTATGGCGTAGTCAGTCAGATGAGAAGTCATGCAGAGTGATGCGAATTCGACAAGTGAAGGGCAGTGATGTCAGTCTCACCATATCCCACTAACTGTATTCTGATTATTCTATATATTTTTATTTCACCTTGTCCCTAGGTCTTGTTGTCATTTAGTCGCAGTCGCCATTGTCACTTTTGAATAGTCGCCTTATGTAACACTGGAGCCCTGTCATCAACCCCCCAATTTGCCAGTCTGAAGTGGCAAAGTCAAACTGGTGAATTTGGAGCAGAACACCTAGTCGCATTCACATCCTTGCACCACTCCTCCACTTAGTCAATAGTAGAAGTTCTTGTACACATGCGCGAAACTTCTACTATTGCTAGAATAGAAAAAAGTCAAAATGATGCAAACAGCACCATAAGGTCACAACTAGCGTAGTTGCCTGAATTGATCGCGTATTTCCCACTACACAGAATTTAGTTAATAAGAGAACATGGAAAAGTGGAAAATAGACACGTGTTATAACATTTTCAGAGTAAATCTAGATATACTTTGATCAGTATACATTGTTTTAAGTTAACAAAAAACATTTTTTTCTGGTGATCATATTCCTTTAATATAGAATATTTGAGTGGCAATTTGAGTAGATATCTTTGCAAAATGCAAAATAACTGTAAAAAGCGTTATCAAATCTCACGGATTAAATACAAACCGCAAAATTGGAATGTTTTTCTTTAAGTATCAAGTTTAAAAGCAAGCCACTTGTGACTCTGGCCAATCTGATTTCTATGAAACCCAATGAAATAGAAACACAAATTGGCTTTGAAAGGGAAAATGTAATTCAGTTTTGTGCATTAGAAAACATTAAGGAGAGCATTTGGGTTTCTAGCGTTGCTGCTTTCCTGAGCTCAATAATTGATTTGTTTTGAAGAGACTATTAACAAAGTAATTATTTTAATCAAAAACATTAAAAAAGGCATGAAATGTCCATTTTAATAGCTCATAAAAAGAACAAATGACCACACTATCGTTTTATCACCAGCACTAATTGGTATTTAACAAGAAACCCAGATACACATTAACCAAAAAGTGGCCCAGTTTTCTTCCATATTTACTCTGCTTAACTAACAAAATAGTCAATCATCCAAAAGCCATTCATTATAATAGTTCATGTGGTCTGAAGGTCATTTGAACAGTCAGTTAAATAACTACACTATAGTTTGCTTGTTCTACCAATTTCCCTCAGGGCATCAGAAGGTTACTCTGTCTCAATCACTGATGCTTCTGCTCTCATTTTGCATTCACCTTGTAGCTACAAATAGCTGCTAACAGCTCAGCATTTTATACTGCGTCTATAGCGTGCTTCTGCAGTTGGACAGTGCTGTACCTGCTGTATTTATAAGATTTGGCTGTTTAAAGAGATGTAAGCACAAACTGGGGCAATGCTCAGCAACCATAATTGTGTTGAAATAAACTAGAGCATACCTTTTATTGTAGAACCGAATGTAGGTAAATTTAGCTTCTACAATGGTCAAGCACATTATCAGAGGCAGCACCAAGTGATATAAAGATTGAGAAATACACTGCATGCTTGGAATACTTAAAGAACCACTTTAAGTCATCACAAAAAATTAAATTGATATTTGGATTGACATGGCAGTTATTCCCGTGCAGTAATATCATCTGTGAATTTGAATTCCTGATTTTTATTGGTTTGTGTTTATTTTCTACTGGGTGCAGCAAAATTGGGCTTACTGGGGCACTTCTTAAATATGTATTGACTACATTTGTATAGAGAATAGTAGGGCTTAGTGACAGTTTACTTAATAATTGAATATAGCTGCAACCGCAAGGAAGGAAAATCAACTAAAAAGGTAATACAAAGCAGGGATCAATGTAAAAGATAACATTTATTTTAACAGTTATTTAATAATAAATGCCATTCCAATCTCAATGTTTGTTTGTTTTTTCTGGTGTCACTGGTCCTTTAAGCAGTTTTCCTGTGCCTGGGTATGGTAATTATCTTTTAAAAGGCTTTGTAGAAGGTACTGTTGGTAGTTGGATAGACATCTGATATATAGCAATTCTGTCTACTTTCAGACAGACTCTAGAGTGGAAATGGGAGCTCAAGGTCCGGGCCAGGGCCACACTGTATATAAGCTGGAAAAATAGTATTAGTTGACCACATAATTAGTATGGAAATACTGCAAACTAGACTGTTTCCTGGTGGGCCCCTGATTTCTTGTTTCCTGGTAGGCCCCTGATCTCTTGATTCCTGATAGACCCATGATCTCTTGTTTCCTGGTGGGCCCCTGATCTCTTTTTTCCTGGTGGACCCTGATCTCTTGTTTCCTGGTGGACCCTGATCTCTTGTTTCTTAATGAGAACCTGATTGCTTCTTTCATGATGGGCTCCAGAACTCCTGTCCAGCACTGGTACAAGTCTTGGCCTAATTAGTGTATGATTTCTGTGTGGACTAGGCAATAAATGATCAATGTCTGTCTTGGATCTGTAAACCATTAACTTCCAACATTTCAGATCCATAAATTAGGACAATGTTTAACAACAGGCTCTATTTACTTTGTAGATGGTAAACTTAGTAAACTATACCATAACTCCATATAGGAATCTGGAGTGTCTGGGAGTCTTTTGCCTGAGTGTCAGTTTCTGTACTATTTATTGGCTCCATCAGCTATGTGAACAATTGTGTTTTTATGATTTGCAGAGTACAGGAAGACTCCGCACAAAGGCAAATAAGTATGCTATCATTGAAAAACATACAAAAAATATAAAAAGTGTGTTGAATAAGACAAGATACTACCATGGGTATCTGCAGAAATAAGTACTGGGGGAGCGGCTCTATGATGTCATGATCACATGACACATCGGTCATAGAACAAACGAACGAAGATTTCTCTATATATACTCATTTTTCTAGCAGCATCTTGTCTATGATTAAGCTCCATCGCGCAAAACCGGTTAGAGGGTGCTTTTATCTTTTATCTTACCACCATGACGCTTGGATTTTAACTTTGTTACAATAAATTTTGGATGATTTTATTTATTTCGGAGTGCCGGAGTCTTCGTTCGTTTGTTGTTTGCTACATTGGGCCTCTTGCTCCTTGGCACCCGCTGTTCTTTATACTGGTTTGGTGGATAGAGCGATCCTCTCCTTTCTCTGCACTCACATCGGTCATAGCCCTAAATTCCCAATCTATCCCTCTGTCCTGACACATTTGCCGAATGGATGGGCAGAACAGAGGGGCTCATCAGGTTAGAACTACTACTGACCCCCATTTAGAGGCCTTCCGAGGAGGGAATCCCCCACCCTCCGGACACCCATGGATACTACTAATTTTCCATTTCACAGAGACATTAAAGGAGAACTATAGTCAGATCACATCTTTACATATACAATACTATAGCTTAGTGAGAAGCTTTTCTCCCTAGTAGATGTTTCATCTGAAGCAGAATGATTAATAACAGAGCGCTGAAAATCTCCTGCACCAGGAAATGTGTATGATATAACTGCCAAACACGAGTCGAAAAAGCTGCCTGACTGCTATTGGTTAAGCAGTGTGCTAACCTTTTGGCCTCACTTATGCTTTGTTTACATTCCCGGAATATAGTAGATTAGAGAGACTTCAGTTATGCGCTCGCTGATGTCCTGCATGCAGACATCAGCGAACACTTTAAAGGGATTCCAGTCTCAGCGAGACCACTCAAGACGCCTCGCATAACAGTCAGTGCGAAGTGAGGCGAAGACTCCGCACCTCACTTCGCACTATCATGAATTCCCCCCTTAGGCTCAGGGAAAGCTAACTTGTACGCAGGCATTAAGTAGTAAGTGGGGAAAAAATATCCGGAGGAGGGTACCTTTTCATGGAAAACTGGCTTGTACACGTCTCACACACACACATTTCCTGGTACAGGAGTTTTCCACTTCTGTTTCATCTGAAGCAGGATAATTTATTACTCATCTACTTGGGAGAAATGCTTCTCAATAAGATATAGTACTGCATATGTAAAGATGTACTCTGACTATAGTTCCCCTTTAATAAGTGTTGCACCAAACACCAAGTTATGGCACAACTACCTGGACTAGTAACAATGTTAGTTTCATATTCCCCATATTACCATTTCTGAATAAATCAATGATGAAAACACAGCTGTTATTTCTGACATTTTCATTGACCAAAATTAAAATTTTGTCCAGCTTGCTACATATGTCCTTTAATGTGTTGAATCAATATGTAGAGCTGTGATGGCCTGATCAATAGCAAGAAAAAAGAATAAGGGCTAAAGTCCGAATTGTTGCGTAAAGGTGTGAATTTGCAAACTAAAGACAGTCGCAATAGACTGTTACTGTCGCAGTCACAACTTCATTATGGGAATATTGCCGCGGTCGCGATTTTACTATGGGAATATTGTCGCAGTCGCGACTTTAAAACTGGAATTTGCCATGGGAATTTGCTGTTTGAGAATTCGACATTCGAATTCTCACTTTAGTCAATAACCCCCTTTTCAATGTCAGTTATTGGAAATATACCATATATAGAGGGATTTACTCAAATACATAAATGTAATTTGCTTCTCTGCTGTTAAGAGCTTTAGCAAATGGTTTGCATAATCTACTAGAACTGTCAGTGCAGCAGAAATATAATTGTTAAATATGGAAACGCCATATTCTCATTCTCACTCATTCATCATTAAACGTTATTATTATGAAAAATGGTTTTGTCTCTGCCTTGTTTAGTGTTTAGTAAAGTAGATTAGAATTGTGAAAAAAACTATTTTCTTCTAAAAAAGATATAATACTTGTTATGCTTGCATTTGCTTGCTGCTTCTTTACCAAAGCTGCAGTTCTATCTTGCTTTACGGTCAGAATACAGTCTACTTTAGGGCAATAGCACACCTGGGGGATATTTACTAAATTCAAAACTTTTTTAGACTAGTTAAGGCTAGAGTTACTTTTTTTTCCAATATTGTCTTTTTCACCTATTTACAAAGCTCTTAAAAGCAAATTTTATCGCCCAAAAATATTTGCCTGCCTGAGGCTGGCATAAACCCATTATTCCCTATGATAGGCAACTGATTCTGTCACTTAGCCACAGTGGAAAATAGCTTTTCCCTGCAAAAGAAAAGAATGTTGATGTGAAATGGAAGGTGAACCTAACAGAAAAACACTGCAGAGTATGGTCCTGTTACCTGGTCAAGATTTATCGATAGCAACTTTTTTTGATGGGGAAATTTTTTTTTACTGATCATTTGAAGAATCAGGAGAATAGAAATTGACAGCAAACACAGGGCCAAGCTAATCAAATAGGTCAAATGGTCTCAGAAAATATCCCCCATATATGTGTTTCAATGCTGGTAGCAAAATTGGTTTTATAAAATGCATAAAAAACTTCCAAAAACACAGCACGTTTGTTCATATTTCATAAAGCAGTCTGTATGTTACCATTACATAAATAAACTCAGGAGCTTTTAACAAGAATGCTGAGTAGATCACTGAACTTAGAGCTGGTTTTCTTAAAAGAACGAAAAAACAGTTAAAAGAATTGAGGAACGGGTTGTGAATAATAAACAGCCTATGAGACATCAACTCCAGCCCCTAGGGTAAGAGTTCAAGCACCAAGAAGTACCAACCAGTATTCTGTTTGTTAATCACTTCTGGAATCACTGGCATACTCAAACACATTATGCAGCCTTTGTGTGAGGTTTCTAATATGTCTAATTTAGCCATTTTCATTTTCTGCCTGTGCGGTTTTATTGATAATGTTATATCAGTGTGTGTCACCTTGAGAAGCAAACCTCAGACTTCCCTGCAACTATAACAATAATTCTGTTGTCATGAAAATGAGAATTTCTGTTCCAGTTTTGTTCTCGCTCTCATTGGGGAAGGCTGGAAAGCTACAAGTGGTTTCACCAACTTTTTTGGTTCCCCGTTGTCGTGCCAGCCAGCACTGTGCCTGGCTTGTCATCCAGTAGCAGTAATTGTGCTGCTGGGTGTCCTCAGTATGTTTATATATGTTGGAGATGAGATAGCTGTTGGAAGGTGGCCATTAGGGGTGTGAGCAGCTTTTCAGGAAAGGGGTGAATTGTTTTCAGTAAACTAGAGGCTACCCATTAAATCTGTAAATCTATACATGGCATATTGTGGTTTTTAATATAAGAACACAACTCTGGAAATCTTTATAGCAGTGATGCCCAACCTTTTTTGGCCTGGGAGCCATATAAATTTGGACAACTTGGATATTCTCCCTGGGAAATCAGCCTGCTACTCTCTATTGCAATGTGCAAGTGGTAACTGCGGGGTAGGTTTTTTTGACAAAGTCCAACCCTCTTAAAGTGTTCATTGGTTCATACTGGGGTATATAATTCCCCACCAGGAAGTTCACGCCCCAGATTCCCCTAAGACTCTTGACTGGACTGAAGGAAGGCAGACGGGGAAGTTTGTTTTAAAGTAGGCAGAAAGTCTCCGGCACTCCGAAATAAGTAAAATCAAATAAATTTATTGAACATCCATTAAAATAATAAATAAAAGCAAAGACAGCACCCTGCCTTTGCTTTTATTTATTGCTTTTATTTATTATTTTAATGGATGTTCAATAAATTTATTTTGCCTACTTTAAAACAAACGAGTCCTGCCTTCCTTCTCCTTGAGCACCCGATTGTTTGTACTGCTTTAAAGAGAATGGGGATCGAGCGGCCCTTGGATTTATATGTTTGATATTGCAGACAGGGAAGTTTGCCTCAGCATGCAGGTACCAGCAAGTAGCTTAGTCTGAGGAAGGTGTAGCTCCTATTATAGTGTGTAGTACGTACAGCACATAGAGTTTAAGGTAATCTGCAATCTCCTCCCAACAAGGAGTAAGCAGAGAGATAAGTATCCTTCACTCTAGTAGGGAACTGAGTAGTACTGAACTGACAAAATTGGTCCTCCATCACTATGCTGGGAATACAAAGCAAAGCTGCATGTACCTGCTGTCAGTGTGGTTGCATTAAAACCTACATTGTAGGGAGCTGTTTTGATAATAAAAGTTAAATGAAGAGGAGAGTTGTTCGTGGACCCACTTGGTTTTGGTTCTGATTCCATCAGATTACTTTCTGATGTTTGCTAAAGATGCATTTTGATATATCCTGTGTCCATTTGTGGCACTTGCAGTGTTTGAAGTCATTTGGATATTACAAAGGCTGCAGTTTCTTTTACACAGCCCAGGCCATTTCTCCTTTTTAAGATCTTTATGAAGCAGTTTGGACTTTCTTGCATCTGCCCCATAGTCTTCACATTACTTATCATTACCCTCATCATCACTGCCATTGTCAGCATGGACCTCCTCACTAGACCTAATAAAAATAAATTACTCCTCAGGAAGAACTAGACTAAAATCCTTAATTAAAAATGCCCCTGTTTTGCACTGAAAACAGAACTTGTTTTTTGTTTTGTTTTTTTAAGGAAAAATTGTTCCCACCAAGAATAAATAGTGGCAGAGCCACACTGTGTAGGCGGAGATACATTTTGTAACTTTGTTTCACTTCACATCATGAAAATGCAATACAAACATTCCAAATTCAATACAAAAAAACAGGTTTCTATTTTTACTTTCAAAATTCAATGAGGTTTGTTACATTCAGGGAGTTTCATAAAAAAACTGAACCAAGATACGGACGGACG
This sequence comes from Pipa parva, assembly GCA_019650415.1. NCBI lineage: Eukaryota > Metazoa > Chordata > Amphibia > Anura > Pipidae > Pipa > Pipa parva. Next base: position 24,395 of record WMED01000065.1, read on the forward strand.
TTCTGTTTTTATCCAGATTATATTGATTTATGCCTATTTTGGCTGAAGCTTCTGCCATTCAAACCTGCCTGTGAATTGGTAATTTCCTATAAAGAGTCAAATTATTAAAGAATGACCGGTGCCAAGTCATTGATACTAATCATAACCCTCTATACCCAATTTGTAAGGGTTAACCTGGCTCTCAGAGTCTTTGTTAACGTTTCTGTATATGTGTATTGCATCTAAATAGCCATTCAGAAAAGAGAAAAAAGAGAATATCGCCTACAAATGTCTTCAAAATGTTCATGCAGACTTAGCTTTGCCTGCCATCTGGCTTATAGGCTGATAAAACGGGAAATGAAAATGATATCACAAGGGCATGCACAGCACAGAAAGTCTGGAGCTGGATAATGGTTTTGTCTCTGAAGAAACGCGCTTTAATCCTACCTGTTTACAATATTATTTCTATAAAAACCTTGAAGCATTTTGTCACGTTATGTTACAGTCAGTTCAGCTGCAAATTCCGTTTTGTTTCATCTATCGACATCTTTGTTGCTGGTATATTTCTTTAGTGATTGGTTCGTTTAAGGCATTAAAGAAAACAGCGAGATTCCTACTACTGACTATAATCATCAGATTTAGCACTGCACCATCTGTGGCCATCTGCTCTACACTGTATTGTAGCTTTCCCTACAGGAATAGTTATTTGCCTGGAATACAACAGAGCCGCAAGCTAGACAAGAGAAAAACTGACATAACATGAAATATGCAATTTTATTACCTGTCTTACATTGCGAGGTCTGATCTGCTGTTGGGAAAACTGCCACACTAACATGAACATTTTATTTTGGTGCTTTGTGTTTACAAATTAAACCAGCTTTTGTTTGCCTTATTGGAGGTCAACAATATGTATAGGACCACAGGCTAAACCTGTCCGCTGCAGATGATCAAGACAAGTATATTGAAAAGGTTTAAACTAGACATAACATTTCTTATGTACCTGCTATGTTCACTTACAAACCAGTTAATGGAAAGCAAGGGACCATCTGAACTGAATGCTGAAAGTGAGCTGATTCATAACTAAATAATAACCCAATACACTGGCCCGGATTCCATGACACGGAGACATAGACTGTTGTCTTCTAAGCATGCACATAATGATCACTACAAGAACTTAGGGACCTGTGCCAGCATGTCTAGCACGGAGGCTATTTATGGGGCTGTAAATCCAAAGAGAGGCAAACTTTCTCTTTATTCTGTTAACCTACTCCAAGTATCCCAATACCAGAGAAATAGGCATCACTTACTGAAGGGGAACAGTGGATAATAATATAATGTGTGTGCCAGTAATTCTTATGTACGTTTGTAATAATAAACAAACATTTTGTTAAAATAAGCAGCACACAGTTTAATAACAAATTAAGTATGTAACTCACTATGAAGCTCAAACAGATATACACTGGTAGCATTAGGCAGTGAGCTGGGAAGCCTTACACTGACCACTGGGTTCCCTAACTGTGGTAAGGATGTCCACCTTTACCCCTTTGGTGTTTTGACTCATGGTGGGCCAGCTGCCACTACTCTGACTGCACTGGGTATTATGTACAGTTTTATAGCCCTTTTATAGGAGATAACCTAAACTATCTAAAACCTGGGGACTTCACTACTCCGATTTCCTTTTCCTTTAAGTCGGGTTTTGAGTTTTTCTTAGTCTGTGGCATTTCTCATCTGTTCACTGCTCAGTTGTGCCTTATATACACTCTACGAGGGTTCTCTACCAAAACAACATCACACTTTACCTAGCCATATTTTTTACATTTTTTGAACACTATATTGACCATTTCCCGTCCAATGGTGGAGCTATAATACAGCATTAGTTAATGGAAGATGTCATCAGCACAGCACCAGAAACATACTAATGGGTGGTTAAAGTTCACCTAGTAGGGGAGCATTAAAAATAAACCCCTACATTTCTTAGTCTAAAATATCCCTTTCTCAAACTTTAACAGATCAGAAGAGAACTCTTGCGACCTTCTGCTTGCACAAAAAAATGCTAATTGTTTCACCATAAAAGATAAGAAGCAGCTTTCCCTAAAGCCTGCCACTAACTCAGAAAGTTAAAGTGACCAGTAGAGCGTCTGCACATATTCATGTTCATGCACAAATATAACTGAAGCTGCTAACATTTCCTATGATATTGTGTATGACTGCATACATTCACTATCCCTCTGGCTATCAGTAATGTGACCTGTCTGTTTACAATATAGGTTTGCAGATAGCCAGATAGGTTCTAGTAACTATTTTACAAGCACAATCCTATAGAAAACGTCTGAATGTAGCTGATTGTAAAATAAGGTTAGCTGACTGCTGTTGCTTTACCGAACAAATAAAATTGCTACTCAAAAATTCCAAAAAAGTCAGTTATAAAAGATAATAAAATCCATTTCACGGTTATGTTTCTTCTAGATCAAAAACTGTTTCTAAACATGCAGTACTTTTGAAAATACTTAAATATCATTGTTTAATCATTATCATGTTTCTCTAAAATGACTTGAAAGCTTCTTGCTGCTAAATATTTAATCTAGGTTACTTACTAAAATAAAAGAGGTAAAATGAACAAAGACAAATCTTCAAAATCTAGACATTTATCACAAAACAACTAAAATTCTGTGCTTACATACCACTGAATGTAAGAGTTTAATTATGGGAGAAGATTGATGAAATCTATCTGCAGACTGACACATTGGTATTGAATACATTATTAATTTCTCCTTCAAGAAACAATAACACCAGAAAAAGAAAATGTCTATTTTCTCCTCCTGGAGAAGTTTTTACCCATAGTCTTCATGTGCTCTTCTACTTGGTTTGTGGAATAAAAATAAGCTTTTTGTTTTTAAAGCAAATGCTTTGCCCACACTACTTAGGTCTCTTCTTCAGGCATGGCATGCCTGAAGAAGAGACCTAAGTAGTCTCGAAAGCTTGCTAAAAAGTAGTCTAAGTAGTCTCGAAAGGTTGCTAAAAAAATGGGTAAGTATTTTGTTATTTTCAGGTTCCTGTACATCTGTTAAGCCTACTATAGTCAGTGAAAGCGATGCCCATATCTGCCCTTCCCCTGAAATCCTGGGATTAGAATTCCACATCTGTTCCAGCCCTAGGAGTGTCACTTAATTCTGCCTATATAGACTCTGTTTTGGGAAAGAACTTTTGTTTCTTCACCTCCACCTTAGTTGTGTTTTAGTAGTTTCTCATTTTATCCACGTCAGAGACTTGGGACCAATGTTCTTTGTAAATAAACTGTTCTACTATTAATCATGTCAAAGATTTCCTTGCAGTTGGTACACAGTGGTTTAGTGCGCACCTCTTTGTAAATGGAATGTCCCCATATAGATCTGAGCTAGTTCTGGGACTGCTAGCAAAACTATGATGGATTTGGGGGCCTAAACTTTTCAGAAAATTATGAGAGTTGTAGGCAGCTAGTAAGCTGGTTAAATATGGAATTACACAGTCTGCAATTACAACTTGGACCTTTATTAACTCTTAGTAGAAAGGTGGACATTGTTCCTTAGGAATTTATAAAAAGAGTATTTGTGCACATTCCATCACCTTAGTACAAGAACCTGGGTGGGACTCATGCTTAGTAACACATCTTTTATTACTTAATTGTAGCTAAGCATCACTATAGAATTTACGTTTGCTTTTAGGAGTAGACAAATAGCAAAAGGTACACAATTCAGATGTGGCATAGCCAAACAGGTAAATTTGGCACTACGCCTTGTTTAATTGGAGACTGTGACTGACTACGCCACTAACTGAATACGTGAAGTATTACACACACGTGAATTAATGAAAAGAGCTCAGAGTTGCCCGAATTAGACGCGAGTTATCTTAATAAGAGAACATGGGGAAGTGGCAATCAAATGCCAATTCATAGCTATATGCAACTATTTGGTCGTTAGTCAATAAGGCATTAAATGTATTAATAATATGAGTACAGGATATCCATCCATGCTTTAATTAAACAGTATCTAAAGGTTAGAAGGCCATGTTCCTAATCAAATAACCCTGAAATAGCTGCCCTAGGTCTTACTTGTAAGCAGCCCAGGTCATTCATTCACAGCTTGGCTCAGTCAGCATGGCTCATTCATACAAGTGTAAGGCTAGGTTCACATGAGTGTGAAAAAAAAGATACAGCTCAATGAAAGCTGATGGTACTTACCTAGCTCCACACACACACTAGCATATGATGTGCATACGCTGGGTCTGGAACTCTGTGTGTCACATTTTGGCCAGCATATTATACGGTGCACCCAAAATGCGACAACAGAGGAAGTGATGTGAACAACGAGGGAACATTCACACTGTCGTTGGTAAATTCAAAAGAAAAATATGCTCGGCATATTTTTTTTTTTTTTCACACTAAGCTGTGTGTAGGGAAAATGCCAGGGAAGTCCTAAGCACCTGGATCAAGTGGTGTTCAAGTCTTTTTTTCCAGTGTGAAGCCCCAGGCTGATTAGCACAATCCAGCCTTATGCTTTAAAACTCATTTTAAAGGGCTTAACTAGCATAAGTACCCAAGGCAATCCCCCTCTCTTTTAGATAGTATCTGGCCACTAAAGCTCTCCAATAACAACCCGAACATTAGATTCAGGACTACTTCTACCCTAGAACCAGGAGCTCTATGCACCACTACCAGTCCTTGGTGGGGCTCAGGCTTCCTCTTCTATTTACCTTAATTAACACTTCAGTCAGTATTTCACACCAGTATCTATCTTTCAGCAATTCACTAGGCCACTACTTATTCTTGTCACCATATTACATGTTTCAGGCATGTTTCCCTTCATCACAATGGACACAAGAATAAAGTAGAAAAGATATAAAATTTTTGCACAGCACTTGCTTTTCTATTGTCTGATTTTGGAATGTTCCAAGTATTGTCAGGACACTGTCTGAGCCTGTGTGTGTTTGATTATTGGGTAATACTGATGGTCTAAGCCATATCTTAATTAAGGATTAGGCCACAACTTAGTCGTGATCTTCTAAGAAAATGCTAGATCACACCGCACATGTTAAAGAGAAGAAGACCTACCCTGGCTGCAATACCTTGTGTATAAAAGGTAACACATGATGTGACCCACAAACATTGCCTGCCCAGAAACAACACATAAAAATCCTCTCAGAAATTCTGCTTTCAGAGTAAGCAGTAATTAAGAAAGGGTCATTTGCAGAACTTGTAGGGACTGACCATGTCACCTCATTACAGTAATAAAAATAAGAGTTCAGTGTAGTGTAATAATATAGAAAGTTCATTACCGGAGCAGACTTTAGTTTAGATTAATTGGATAAAATGAGTGATAACTTCATGTAACAGGTAAATGACTACAAACAGCAGCCCCGTCTTGCACTCCATAATAACTGAAACTTTTCAATGTATTTCCACTTGGTTCCTAAAGGTTTTTAGTGCAGCGACTAACGAGTGACCACTATCATTGCACAGAAGCAATTTAATTGAAGTGTTGCTCACTGTTTGAATGTTCATACATAAGTACACAGAACAGAGAAAAATGTCACCAATTTACTAATACAACAGAGTTACTTCACACCTACCTGGGTCTCATTAATGCAGCTTTGTCAGATTTTGGTGAGGTGAAAATTGCAGCAAACGTCAAATTTAGTTGTTGAAAAAAGTTGTTTTCTTTAGAATATATTTTTCCCCTTTTAACTGTAGGTGCATCTCAGTAATTACAGATAAAACACACTTTTTACATATATCCAGTGCACACAGACACACCCTTCCACCAGATTCACCACTAATCCAGCAGTAATGCTTGCTCTGCTTGTATATCTGTCCATTCTTGCTTTACAAATTATTATTTTTTTCTTTTAGAAAAGACTATAAAAGATAATCCGAAAATGTTTTCCAAATATATAGATAATAAAGATGGTACATTCTATTAGCAGGGCCACAGTAACAGTGTAACAATTTCATTTAAATTAAATCCAATTAGTGGAGTCATGCTCAATAGAAATTTTTTGTCCTTGATTTGGTAACTTTATCTTTATCTGTAGTAAACAAAACAGTAAATTTATTTTAAAAAATGTTTTTTATTTATTTATTTTTTAAATTTGTACTTGTTTTTTGGTCCCACTTCTTATGTGTTTTTGTTTTGTTTTATTACAGCAGTTAAAGCTAGCAAACAGCAATGGACATATTTATTAAACTGTCGTCAGGACAATGTGGACACAAGATGGAACATGCGGCACCAACTAGTCAAAACAGAAATCCCTACAAATCTTGTTTTCACTGACATCCTTTTGGAGATCTAGATGTTCTGCTGCAGAGATGCAGGGGCACCAGAGCAATCCAACAGAAAGTGAGCCTGAAGCTGGCCAAGGTTCCATTGAATCCAATAGAACCGCAAATAGAAGTATCAAGAAATGAAGACAAACTAGCCAGGTCAAATCAGGAGGACAAGAGAGATGGAGTCAAAATGTAGCCAAAGGTCTAGAAATTAAGAGTCAAGAATAGCTAAAAATGGGCCAATGTCAACACATAGAGAAAACAAACAAGTGCTTTGGCTCCATTCACTCATGAGATGACCAACTTTGGCAAACACAGGAGGAAATTACCTTATACTAATTTGCCTGTTAATGGTAAACAGGATGAACCCATACAAACTGTAGATGTGCAGCCATATTTTCAGCGCCAGCTCGGGGGAAAGCATACACATTAAATAATAAATTATTAAATAATAAAATGTTTGAACTGTAAGCAACACCTTTACACTTTGTGCTCTATGTCTTGCAAGGCATCACCTATATAAAGCTCAAAATTAATTGGAAAATATTATGTTGTACTTTTATCCAGCCGTTCAGTATCACATAGGTTGGTTACCACTTACCAACCGGCCCTTATTCTTTGTTTTTGATTTAGGCACATGATTATGAAAAAAAATTGTCCAGAGGAAAACAAATCGCAATTTGTGATTTTGCACATTGATAACTATGCCCAAATAAGATGAAGGTGGAGTCTTTAAAGCATTACCTAACTATGTAGTGTATAGGGCATTTGGGCCTATGTGTGTGTCATTTTTTCAGTTTGTTACAGTTGAACCAGATCACATAACCTCACAAAAACAAGCGGTAAAGCAAATGTCAATATGAATTTCTGCTACATTTAAAGGCACACTAAAAAAAGAGCTTTATACAGTATATACTGGCCACCTAATATCAAGTACAAAGTGTTAAAATGACAGATTTAGGCTTACTGGTTTTGTATAATAGTCAGAAATTGTAGAAAAAACAAGCACTCCAAGCCATTCCCCCTTAGTCAAGGGTTATGTTTGCTAACTGAGCATGCTCCCCCCCTTCTGAAACTAATTAAAATTCACTTTCACTTTCTGCAGAAAACTGAAAAACTGGAGAAAAGCAGCTTAAAACATCTTAGAGTCAAAAGCTGCTTAGTAATTTAAATGCTGCACACAAGTAACAGCCTGCACAGAGGTAACAGGAGGAGTTGATAATCTGCTCCAAGTGCTTGTTTTTTCTTCTATTACTTTGACTATTCTGCAAAATTGGTAAGCCTAAACATTTCATTTTATGTAGGTGGCCATTAAATAGAAAGTACATGTTTTTGCAGTCTTTAGTGTCCTTTAAATGTGCTGGTAGGCCAGTTATACCAATGCGTTGCAATAATCAGGATTGTGGGAACAGCCTTGAGATCTGATGTGAAACAACAGTTACATTTCAGAAACCGAACATGCCTGGTTCAGGAATGTACAAAGGAATCAAGGCATATTGATGTTTTAATGAGGTTTGTATAACAAATAGTATGTTTTTACAGACAAGGTTATGCCATCAATGTAAACCTTGTAAAATTAAACGCTTTGTGTTTATACCAACACAATATAAATGGTTTGGTATATACTGTGCATTTCACCTTCAGTAAAAACAAAAACAAAAAATTATATATATTTTTTATTATTATTAATATAAGGTGTGTCACTGTTATCTATCCTTTAATATCATAATCATATTGTCAAATATGTACTATAAAAATGAGTAATAAAAAAATGCAATATATTCAATAGGAGATGGTGTTGAACATAGACTGACATGTTGGGAGCCTAAAGGGTATTCAGTCTGACTTTTACAAATATAGAGGAAGTTGCTCTTGACCTACATTAATGAATTTCACAAGGCAACACTGCCTTCTGCCGAGTGCAAAATTCAAATCAAAATAATTAAAACTGCAATTTGCAGAGTACAAATGCATCTGTGTTCTAAAATAAGGACAGAAATTTCCAAGTAAAAATAAAGTGTCATATCTTATGACATAACCTCAGGGGGAACTAGGGAAAAAGAAATAGATTTGTGGGGGGTTTTCTTTCTATTTGTATTGCTTTTATTGCAAAAAAATTCTAAGTATAAGTTAATTCACAAAAAAATCTATGGGATTCTAGCCACCAAAAGATGACAAAACCCCCCACAAATCTATTTTTTTTTTCCCTAGTTCCCCCTGAGGTTATGTCATAAGATATGTCAATCTCCAGAAAATAGCTTCAGTGTTTTGAAGTCACTTGTGATAAGCAAGCTTGTAGATGGTCTTACTGGTCATACTTAATCACATTAAAGAAAAAGAGAGAGACAAAACATATGTTTCATTTTCTCTTCCAGAAACTCTGATATAATATTTTGGGTGCTAGGCATGACCATGTGTTATCTAACTGAAAACAATGGCAATAGGTTTTTTTTGTCTGTTTATGCAACATATTAAGGCATGTGCAAATATATAAACACTAAGTAAAACAAAATAAGAATTCAGATTAAAAGATAATATTTTACGGGCATCTATTGTTATCTAGTTTGTTTTCAACTCTCAAAGGGTCACCACCAAGTTTCTCTGATCTTCTAGAGTCTCCATCAGAATTTTCTTTTTTTTTTTTTATTCTCTTTTTTTATTGGTTTAATAAAAACATAATAAAGAAAAACAAAATTAGATAATAATAGTACAAATATACAACAAGACCATGAGATGCTGTTAAATGCAAATAATAGCAAAATAACATGTGTTTAAGTTATGCTAACAACAATAAACTTTTACTTGTAACATACTTCAATGAGGTTTGTTTTGTTTTTTACCTCATCCTTAGGTGCGTAAAGTAACAATGTACATTTTGATCTTGTTGACATCTTAATCAGCTAACAAAAAATGAAAATACTACTATAATCTAATGGTTATATTTTCATATAACACCTGAAGGGACTATTAAATGGGGAATTTGACTTCATTAATACCAAGTGCTTCCATGCTATAATTAACTTATTATAGATGAATGATAATACAGGGTCTCAAAAGAAAGATACATAATGGTAAAGAATTAAAAATGGAAACTTAACCCTCAGAATAATTGATTTTCTGGACAATGACCTCTGAAGAAAAAATAAAACAAAGCTGAAAGTCAAACCACTCAATCACCACAAAATAAAAATACAAAAAAGGACTAGTTTCCAACTGCCTTATAATGCCACTAACTACAACATTAATGGAGGTTATTTATGAAAGTGTGAACAGTTGCGTAAATGCCAGTATTCGTGTCCTTTTGTGACTTCTCCAACTACGCTTATTCAACAAACGCTGTGATGTGACGAATTCACAACAAATTCTGATGTTTACTCCAGTCGCGGACTTACGGAGCTCTTTGCATCAATTTGCGTGTGCATGCACAGGTAATCTGGATATTCAGCATGCGACGGAGTCTGTCGAAAGAGCGGATTCTGCAGTGTGTACTACTCCGAATTCACCTGTTTGCCTTCGCCAGATCAGAATGGTGAATTGAGGGGTTTATGACAGGGCTCCAGTGTTGTGTAAGGCAACTATTCATTCAAAAGTAACAATGGCAACTGCAACTAAATTAATCTACTATTAAACATGAACTAGGCACAAGGTGACAAATAAATATATGTATTTTTCACTTATATACAATTAGTGGGATATGATAAGACGTTACTGCCCTTCACTGGAGGAATTCTCCTCACTCCGCATGACTTCTCATCCTACTATTGTTCAACTGACTATACTACACAGGTAACCACGTCTGTCGCTGTCCGCTGCTTCATAAATAAGAAGTGAATTTGAGTCTTCCTGATCATAGTGACACGAACAGACTTGATGTCACTATGCAAGGCGAATTCGCACTTTAATGAATGAGCTCCTAAATCCAAAGTGAACAAGCCTTTAATGGAATTCAGTAAAATGCAAACAATGTTTAAAAACAGAAATAAAGATTTTTCTATATTAATAAGTATTCCCCTTTATGATTCTGCACATATCAATTTTCCTATATAGTTGCAAAGACAAAGTTAAAACTGAATCATCGCAGAGTTTGTCTCAGGGCAGCTATCATTTCCTGAACAGTGATAAATTGATCAGACATCAGTTTTCCAGCTGACATGGATGATTCAATGGTTGTCACGGCTTATGATGTTTGCTCATCTTAACTATATTTGGGTTGCATTTGGGTAGTGTTTACTCAAATCTTTTGTAATTTATTTTTACAATTTCTTTTAAGCGATGTCTATTCTTCTCTTTGAAATGACTTTAACTCATAGCGAAATTTATTACAGTCGGGAAGATCAGCGGTCTTTCCCACGTTACTGAGAGAAATCTCATTTTGTTCTCCCGAGATTTCTTTTGAGATCTTGAGATCGAGTTTCTCTATCTCAAGTTTTCAATTTTTTTTCCATGGAAAGTAGCCATACTTTACATTATTAGCATGATTACCTTTCCATGGAAAATACTGAAAATTCCAGATCGAGAAACACGATCTCGAATGAAATCTCGCGAGAAGAAAACAAGATTTCTCTCGGTAAAGTCGGAAAGACCCAGAGCGGTCTTTCCGACGTTAATAAATTTTGCTCTGTGTACTTATTGTATTTAAAAGGGAAAGGTAGTACAGTTAGAATTATAGGGTGTAGGAACAAGGACACAAGACTGGTTTCACTAGCCAATGACCTCAATAATGGATGAAAATTTTGCTCAGTTGTTCCGTTATTAACAGAGATCTATGTTGAACACATTTCTAACAAATGTATTTGTTTTTTATTTCAAACAAATGTATAAGAAAAACTGTTATCGTTTTTCCTCAATATAAATTAAAATTATACCCACCCAACTAAGGTTTTTAATATAGGTAGTAAAGTTGTCCTCTCAGAGGTTGTCCAAGCATATATGACTAATTGTTTCACAAAGGTTTTGGATATACATCTGTCAAGATATAATAGAATTTTGAGCCAGAGAAGGAATTTATTTCCTTGGTTCAAACTAAAAGAAACTTTGGGAGGTTTCTATTTCTTCCAGATCAACCATAAAATGACAACTATTAAAAGCGCCACAAACATACACAGTGCTGTACAATTCAGCTATACAAATATAATACAGACATGGGAAAAGTGCATTAAACAATACAAGTATAATATCACAAGGATACATCACTTTAAGGGGGTAATTCACCATTGTGCGAAGTGAGGCCCAGATCCTTCGCCTCACTTCGCACATGGTGTTATGCACGTGGACATCAGCGAGTGCATAACACCATGTGCAAAGTGAGGTGAAGGATCCGGACCTCACTTCACACAATGGTGAATTACCCCCTAAGTGCTATATTGTGGTTGATACAAGAAGATAGCTTCTCGTAGAGCTTACAGTCTAATGGGAGAAAGACTTACATACACAAATAGAAGGGTAATAAGAGCTACAACAATGTGTTGAAACACATAAAAATAAATACAAATATTAAGCATAAATAACTAATTAAGGATTAAACAAATTAAAAACATAACAGTGATAAATATCGGTGCTATTGATCCAAACAGTAGGACTTCAGTTTGGTTTTCAAGGTGCAGAGGGGATGTTCCTGACAAAGATAAAGGGGTATAGAATTCCAAATTGGGGGGCAGAGAGAGAAAAGAGTTTAAGACAAGAAAGGGCAGTATTGGTTTGTGGCACGCAAAGCTGGTTGCTTTGGGAGGAGCACAGATGACGTTCAGGAATATATGAGCATACAAGTGAGGACATGTAGGGTGGGCAACTGAGTGAAGTGCCTTAAATGTCAAAAGGAGAACACTGTAAATGATTTTGCTTATGGGGAGCCAAGGAACAGAGGGAGATTGGGAGAAAGGCTATACCTTCTGGGGAGAGACGGAGAGAATTCTGACAGCAGAATTTAGAATAGAATGGAGCGGAGAGAGGTGGGAAACTGAAAGGCCAGATAGAATAACATTGCAGTAGTCCAGGGCTTCAGTGTTGTGTAAGGCCACTATTCTTTATTCATTCAAAAGTGACAATGGTACTGCAACTAAGTGACAATATGAACTAGGGACAAGGTGACATAGAAATAGAATATTCACAGAATACAGTTAGTGGGATATTATGGAACACTATATGAAAAACAGGCACTTTTGCAACTGGAAAATAAAACCCACTATAAATTACTCACAAATTACACTACTAGTGACCTTAAAAAGAAGATTGATCCCTTTTTTAAATGAAGTAACATTTAATGGTATTATCCCTAGAAATAAACTGTTTGGATTGTATTAATCCCAGTAAATCTGACATTGCAGATCCAGATCAGGTTTCAGTTTTGTTATTTAAGACAAAAGGGATATAAATATGAACTGAATGGGAGAGACATAGATTTTTTTTTGTATTTTTATTATGTTTTTTCCCTAATCTTACATATTTTGATGAATTTTGAACGTCTGAATAGAAGCCAGCAAACCTAATTGAATTTTGAAGGTTTCTATTTAAGTCTGAAAAATAATATTAAAACACGGTTTCAAATTTTGTATGTGACTGAGACAAGATGTGTGGCAGCTCGCTGGGCAAAACAGGGATAGTTTCTAGATAGGCAAGTTAAGATAAGTCCAGGAAGATAGGCAGGGATAGTTTCTAGATAGGCAAGTTAAGATAAGTCCAGGAAGATAGGCAGGGATAGTTTATATAGGACTAAACCCTGCAAGAAGTCTTATTTCAATTTTTAATTCACTCTTTGATATGCCCCAATGGTTTTTTGTTACTGTAACTTTATGTCTCCTTGCTGTAAATAAATACTCTCAGACAAACCCTGTAAAGATTTATTTTGTAACACAAATGAGGAAAAAATACTAGATATCTGGAAAGTTTACAGGTATTTCTACCTCAGTTTGCCAAAGGTATCACTCAACTACAATTCTGATAGAAAAGTTAGTCCAGGTTAAAATAAGGAGTTAAAGAAAAGGTTGAAGAAGATGATACAGATTAGGGGTAATGCAGGCAAAAACAGGGATAATCTTTATTACAAATAAAATTAATTTAATTCACTGGAGTTTGAGGAAAAATTACATCGTTGCTGCATCACGCGGCGGCCATCTTTTAGACAGATACAGCAGGACAGAGAGGTGCACTAGGAGGCTGGGACTGCTCCCAATGTGCCCCTCTGGGGTAAGAAGGCCATGGCTGTGGCAATTTTTCAGGGGAGCACCTGCCCCCCCTTGTCCCCCCTCAGGACGCCTTTGCTTCCACCATGCAGTGTGAAGAATTTAACCTGTAAAATCCATTTTTTTCTCCATACAATGTAACCAGCAGGTACATCAGTAAACTAAAAATAATGATTAACAGTGTCCAGTGCTTTAATAGGATCAATTTCTGCTAAATATTAACTGCAACATTTATAATGAGAGCAGAAACAATACACTGTAATTTGTGTTCTTAAAAAACATGTAGTAAAAGAGTAAAAGTGCAGTTAGGCCGGCCACTTGCTGTGTGGGGAGGATACAGAGAGCACAACTACAGTCTCTGAAAAGCAATATTGAGTGCACTGTGGTACAACTACAGCAGGGAAACTGGAAAACGTTCAGTCGTGCTTTGAAGACTTTTTTCAGATTTTCCGTGTCTTCAAGTAGTAAGTCAGCAGAGACCATTATTACAAATATCACAGTCTGCCAGCCTAATATCTGCTCTGGCTGAGGCCCTCGCTCACAGAATGATGATTGCCACAGTTGTAATGACTGCTGCCTCCGCTGTAAATAAGAAAAAGTGAAGTGAACAGTTATTCTCCCTAATAAAAGCTGTGACAGATTTATTAACTCACAAAGGTACATCAGTTACTAGGATTGAGCATTTTCAAATTCATATTAATCCCACGCTGCCAATCCAAGGCAGGATGGAACTTGGCCAGATGAAGCTATAATAGATACGGACTGCTATAAACTGGATGAGAACCATATATTAAGGGTCAGTTTTATTACAAACCTGTAAAGCTTGAATAGAAGAAACTCAGGAGTTCATACTTCACTGCAAATTTTTTAATCACATTTGAAACCAGTTACAACTCAGGGACAGTTTCTAAATAAGTATTTCTGGAAGGGGAGGAAGTGGTTTAGGGAGAGTCTAAATAAGCTGTGAAATCTTATACAGGTGAGAACAAGTAAATAATATAGCATATTTCTATTTAGATCATGGCCTCTCTTATGTTTTGCCGCATGTGATTTACCCCACAGGCAGCTTTTCAGTATAGACCAAAATACATTGCTGCCCTGTCAAACTGTTGCTGCACCTCCCAATCACTACTGACCCTGGGTTGACACTCTATAGATGCAACTTTCTCTTTCATATCAGCAGTTGATTGTTTATCCTATCAACAAATGCTTCATCGACATATCTTTACTGTTTTTCCTCTATGGTTTAATAATGCTGCTGTTGTCAGGCTTCCAAACTCCACAAAGATCCGTCATCCAAGAGAACAGAGTCCCAGATATGCCCGTGTGCTACCATTTGCTTGTGCTTTAAATGCTTTGCTCAGCTCTGTCATTAAATGAATCTTTTGGTTTTCCTTGATTTTCTTCTGTGCAACAATCATTTCCTGGGTATTTTACACAAGATTTTGTCATTTGTCACGCACAAATATTGAGATGCGTACGTTCCACAAGTGGAAATATCTGACATTTCTATTTCTTCATTTTTAATCCTGACACTGTTGAACTGAATCATATCCCGTGATTCATGACAGATTCTGTAAGCTTCCTCTCAACACAAGGATTCACAAACACTTTGGTTATAGTTTCATTTAGTTAAACTTCTTTTATTTCAATGTAACTTTCAAATAAGAATTTCTGTAAGCTGCAATGGTGACATCATGTGGTCAACCCAGAGATAAAGAATATTAAAGAATAACAATTAGCTTACATATCAAATCTAAAATATTAGGCGAAGTATAGCCAAAGCAAAATATGTTGAAGAAAGGAGGCTTGGTTGTCCAAAAAAAACAAAATTAGAGGTTTTTGTTTAGCCACAATTTATTAGGGTAGAATGTAGTGGGCAGCAGTCTAATGAGTCACAGACCAGCCTAAGAGGGAAATGATAGCTGAAGATCAGATTTTAAACCACAATGTCCCATATTGCGTGTATAGATCATACAAATACCAGTCCAGTTAATCACCAGTGATCCACTGGCCCTTGCATACGTGATTGCTATGGTTTGTTTTTTTCTGTGATTCTAGTTACCCTATTACCCACAAACCACAATTATATGCATACTTTAGTTTACATAGCAAAATTGTAGATGTAATTGCATTTTGTTTTAGCTTAGTTGTTCATCCTCATTATCACAGGGCAGTTCCTTGTATTAAATGTGAGACATGCAGCATGAGTGCCCTCCTCCTCCTCCATACCTCTCCCTTCTCTTCCAATGACTGATGATAAGTTGCAATGATGAAAATAATTATTTGTTTTTAGCAACCCTGACTGTGGCCTGTTTCTGAGTCATAAAGCAAGACAGAACTGCTGTGATAATTCAAAGCATACAAATCATCCATAATGCAATGGCAAAAAAAAACCTTTTTCAGTAACTCAAAAAATTCTAAACAGTAGGCTTTAAGACGCACACAAAAAAAAATCCCTGATAATGCCCCTTTAAATACAATATACAGTATAGTATATTTCCGTATACACCAAGCACAGCATTTGCTTTCAGATCAAATTATGTTAATGTTTTTAAACTCCACAGAGTATCTTCCCCCATTTGTTTAGCCATTTATTTTTTTCTGAAACTTCCCGCTGTGTACAAGGTTTTTAGTGAAAATTTAAAATTTGCGAGAAATAATTCAGGAAATCCAAACCAAGAAATAATTCTATTAATACATATCTAAAAATGTTTTCATTTTGGAATAAGTATTACAAAACACTTTTAATTCCTATTTTAAATTATAATAGAAATCAAAATATATTTTTTTTACCTAAAAACATGTAGCAAAACGTAGCTGAACTTAAAAATGGAAACTTATTTTTTTATTCTCTTGATGTATCTGTGCTGCCTCTCTTTCAGTTCTGTCTTAGAATAAATGCAGAACTTTATAAATTCATTAGTATTCCCTTAGTACTTCCTGGCACTCCAAACATCCACTACATGAAACTTATCTCATATCAAAACATGAAAACAAAAGCTTTGTGCATAACCCATAGAAAAATCTCTGCCAGGAATACTTGACTCCGCTATTGGAAATGCATACCATTTTCCCATTAAGCCGCAGGCTGAATACCTAATAGAGCCAGCCTCTTTTACAGTGTAGTAATACTTTTAAATTAATCAATGTTGAGATTTTAGCTTGTCTGTTCTCAATGATGAAGTCAATCCCTGGTGATATGGAATTCATCTGTAGACAATAGGAATGAAGACAGGAGAAATGTTCAGATAGAAACTATGATAACAAAGATGAAGGTTAATGTAAAGGTGAGACAGAAGAATGGAAATATGCCAACAGATGAAGGATCAGTTGTCCTTGGTTATACAGTAGTAGCAAAGCAGCCAATATTCACGTATATATTTCAGATCTGCTATTGCAGAATAAAATGGTTTTTTTATAAAAAGCTATGTTCTATGGGCATCTGTTGCTATTAAAGATGGAAAATCCAGCGCTTTGGCTCCCTACTAATGTTAGGTGTACCCTGTATTTGTGGGCAGCAAGTGCCTGGCACAGTATGTTTGGCTTATATGTTCTCTGTTAGTTAGGTTTGTTGGGGCAGTGTTAACTTGGATTAAACATGTCATCCAGGAAGAGGCTGTAAGGATAGGTATGTCTATAACCATTTAGGCTTCCCCAGGTATAGAGGTAAACTAGCTGGGGTGTCTCAGGATAGCAAAGGAATGCAAAATGTGGATGGAAATATTACTCAGTATAAAGAAAAACATACAAATGTAATAAGCGCATATTGTAAAACTCCATTATCCTACAGGAAACTCATATCAGGGGAATTCATCAACAAGGGCAATCATTCAAGAGGCCTCTTAGCCTATAGCAACCAATTAGCTGATAGAATTTATAGGCATAAGGAAAGTAATATAATGAAAGAAAACTTCTTATTGGTTGCTATGGGTTATTAACTTATTAAAGCAATTGTATCTCTTGATGAACTCCCCTATACACAAACATACCCTCTAAATGGACAGACATGTCCAAACCTAAACATAAATTCCCATTGGCTGCCGTCTTACAGGAAAACCAGGATAATTTAGCTTTTCCACACAGTGATGAACACACACTAGGGAGTACCATACCCACCCAGTATCTAACACCCACAGAAATAAATGTCAGCCATCTAAAAAAGGCAAGTCACTCACCTGTATGACAAACCTTTACTCACTGCAAGTAATTCAATACCAGCGGTAGTACAAAAATCAACAGTAAACTTTCTGGGCTGGCTGAAAAGACTGACTGCAGATAAACAGGAGCACTAGCCCCACTAAACAAATTTTCATACACAGATTGGTATATATGATTTTAGCTGTTTTCAGGTATTGTGTATGTATGCTACTCAAAACTACCCCATTCATACCTTATGTGACCATTGGGTTGTTGTGGTGTGTCCTTTAACTTTTTCTCCATCCCTTTTTTTTTCAAATATTGCAATCATAAAATTCTGGGATCTATTCACAAATAGACAAATACCGTAATAAATAGTTAATTGCATAAATGCAAACCCATACCACCCAATCAGTGATTAGCTTTGATCAGTTTACGGTAGTGGCAATAATATAACCAAGTGCCTGATTGGGTGTTATGGTTTAAAATTTCAAGCACTAACTTTTAGTACTAAACACCAGCACATAACAAGGCTGCGTGCTTAGTACATTACTTTTGACATTGAGGTCTTTGAATTGTAAACTAAATGTTTATAGCTTAAACTGTATTGGTCAATTTGTAGCTGATTCTGTGATGGTTGAGATTATTAACAATAATGATAAGAGCACGTATAATGCTGAACAGTTGTTAACCTGATGCAGCGGAAATAACCTGTTTCTCAAAGTAAATAAAAATAAAAACCTGATTTTTTTTCTTTAAGGAATATTCCAAACAAACATTTTCTAGTAATTACTGTTGGCTGCGTTGTAAACTGAAATTGTGAGTCGTTTTAGATTTCAAATGATCTAACAAGGTCTATCAATGTTAGCTCCCTGGTAAAAGTATCAGTACAGAATCTGTACATTGTGTTACTATTAAGAAGAGTCATCCCTGCAGTGTTTGCTATGTGTTACAGGGAAGCCATAGAAATCATTTTATCCAGCTTTTATCGCCATCTGATATGGCAATTGCAGTACATCAGATTGTAAAGTATTATACAAAAGGCTGAGGATAGCAGGGGATATTACTGGCAGCAAGTAACCATCTTTACAGGATATTTACCAAAAACATTGTATTAATAGTACAAAAATGATTGTAGGAGATTCATCCTATCCTATTTGCCAACTTGTATGATCAGGTAGGGTATATCACAGCATTAAAGGAGAACTAAAGTAGTTTAAATAAAATGGATGAGAGAGCCTGGTGAAGTTTAATGAACTTAAAGAACAACCAGGGGAATTCATCATCAGGGTAATCACTTATAGAGGTCTAGTGAACCATTGCATCCAATCAGCAGTTGCTTTTCAAAATTTTAGTTTCCCTGTGCTAGTAAATGTTAACAGCTGATTAGTTGCTATGGGTTACTAGACCACCTTTAAGATTGCCACTGATGATGAATTCCCCTGATTGTCTTTTGCCCCCTGCTGCCTCCTTCTTCTTGACCCAGCTGCTCTTCATCTTGCCAATTCTAACATCATGATCCAAGTGGTATTAGGTCCCAATAACGGAACTTGATGTTGAAAAACGTAGCCACAGCTACCTAGAGAAAGAGGCGCAAACGAAGAAAGCACTACATAGTGCATTAAATGATAAAACTCAATACATAGAATAGCCCAAACATCCAAAAATGTGATAAAAAGATTTTCCAATCGTGTTTAAAATTTGTGTCGGAAATCGAAAAAAACAAAAATGGTGCAAATATCACACGTGCAAATCCACAACCTTTCAAATGATGTGCTTACCAGAGCACTAAACATTAAAGGCTTTGTAAATTAGAGCTGTAAAAGTCAGGAACGGTTTCTCCCATTCACATCGACTCAGTCAAGGCAAGATTCCAAACGAGATTCAATAAAGGTAAGTAGTTGCTTCCAAAGTCTCCAACTCAGCTTACACCATTGTACACAACGATTCAACATACAGTATATAAAAGAGAAATCGCTCATAGAGTAAAATCAGCGATAAATTTATTAACACAAAATAAAAAATATACTCACAAAGGTATATCTTTTTTAAAAAGCATGTACCCATCAGTGAGCTCTGATGGGTCCCTGAGGAAGTTGCAGATCAAGCAACGAAACGTGTAGGACTTCACCATCCAATGTTGATTCCATTGTACATGCTTTTTAAAAAAAGATATACCTTTGTGAGTATATTTTTATTTTGTGTTAATAAATTTATCGCTGATTTTACTCTATGAGCGATTTCTCTTTTATATATGTTGAATCGTTGTGTACAACAGGACATCAGCATGCGCATAACACAATGTGCGAGGTGAGTCAAACACATCGCGGCTCACTTCGCACATTGGTGAATAAGGGCCTAAATGTTGATGTTTATCCATTTGTTGTTCACCATGTTTATTTAATATTTATTATTCACATTTTGCGCAGTTTGTTCAATAGCTGTATTGCTATAATCACAGGTCCCAATAACACTACTGCTCATGTGCAGGATGAAGAGAGAAGACAGGAGCTGTAACAAAATCGTGATGTCATTATCAGAAGAGTGAAAAGCAGTTGGATCAAGAAGAAGGAGGCAGCAAGGGAGAAAAGACAATCAGGGAAGATCATCAATGGGACGATCTTTTCAGGAGTCTAGTAACCCATAGCAACCAATTAGCTGTTCATATTAACTGGTAAAGGGGAAATTAGAATAATGAAAGCCAATTTCTGATTGGTTGCTATGGGTTTCTAGACCTCTGGAAAGATTACCCCAGTTGATGAATTCCCCTGAAAGTTCTGTAAGTTCATTTAACTGCCGTAGGCTCCCTCATCCCTTTTATGTAAACTGCTTAAGTTCTCCTTTAAAACTCGTTCTGTTCGTCTTTGCAACAGTTTTGTTGTTTTTTTTTCGCCCGGCATATATTAGCACGGTAGAAGATTCTGGAGAGTATTTTACTTAGTATGTTTTTATTAAAGGTGAAGATAAGGTACTGTAAACTGTGCTGAGTTGACTAAAAATGCTATTGTTTATATTTGTAGAAGTATTGTGGATGGAAGTGCATTGAACGATGTTGGTAGACTAGTAACTTAATGTAGTATTATGTGGAGTAGAGAGTTTGCAGTACTCTAAAAATGATAGTGATTTAGAGGTGTAGAAGTGTTGTTGTACACACGCCTGTATATGTTTTGACAAATTATTTTTATTAACTACACATTGTTCTTATTTTCTTTTACCTTCCATTCATCTCCCTTTATTACTTGTATTTCAGTTTTATAGCCAGGCCTTCACTTACATAGTAAATAACAACTGCTTCTCTCTACAATAACTTGTCAGCTGCTTGCCACCTAATCAATACCCTATCCCAGGGGTGGCGAAACTTTTTGGCACAGAGTGCCAAAAAGGTGATGCCACCCACGAGCGCATCCCCCGAAGTGCCGGCGCTGGTGAGTGACGTCATCACGCCAGCGCCGGGGGGAGGAGCGCACACGCGTCGGGGGAGGAGAACTCCCCTGCTCATGTGCGCTAATTCAGTACAGGCCACGGATCTGGCCTGAAAACTGTCAGATCAGGTCCGTGGCCTGTACTGAAGGCAGAGGTGACAGCTCTGCGTGCAATGGCTCACTCTTCTCCCACAAAGATCCGGCCGACCTCTTACTTCCCCAGCAGTGCTGGCGGTAATGAATAATGACATCGCACCTGCACTGCTGGTGAAGTAGATCGGCCGGCTCTTTGTGGGAGAAGAGCGACCCATCGCGAGTGCCTCCTTCAATATAGCCTGCGGATCCGACCTGAAAACTGTCAGGTCGGATCCACAGCCTATATACCAAAGGAGATCGCTGCTGGGGGGATCTAAGAAAGAGCAGGGATGGCGATGGCGTGCGTGCCAGCAGAGAAGGCTCTGTGTGCCCTCTCTGGCACGTGTGCCATAGGTTCGCCATCCCTGCCCTATCCTATCTGTAATACATCACACTCCATTCCTTCTTGCCAATGACCTTTACAGATGCAAAGATTCAGTTGTTCATCCACCTCTCCCACAAACCACACCCCATCCTTTTACTTATGCCTTGATCTTGCTTATTACCCCCTCTTGGAAGGCTGCATACTTTACCCATCTCTTTTACTATCCCTTGACTGAAATTTCAAGTTCTCTGTGTGCTTCAGCCTCTGGTGGCTTTCATAATGATAGCAACAACCTTTGTGTTCCATCTCTAATTTTTTTATGCTGTATTTTCTGCAGTCACTTGTTATCCATTTGACTCACTGATTTTTTTACATCTAGGAATATTTACAGGGGCATTCATCAATACAGCAATTATTTACTAATGTCTTATAATCTGTAGCAACCTATGAGAGGCTGACTGCAGATAAATGGAGGTTATTCACTAAGGTGCGAATTCGACTGTCGAATTCTCAAACAGCGGATTCCCGTAGCAAATCTGCGACAATTTCCCCATTGTAAAGTCACGGCAATTTTTTAAAGTTAACATTGCAACATTTTTTCCATAATAAATATTCTCATTATAAAGATGCGATTGCGACAGTAGCAGCCTATTGCGACTGTCTTTATCTGACAAATTCGCACCTATATGCAACAATTCGGACATCAGTGAATAACCCCCAGACTTCCTTATTATCATTTCAGTGATAAACATGGGGAAATGTTGGCTATGGATATTAATATAGCTATTTCTGGTGCTTAATATGCATGTTTGACATTCCATTCTTAAGACTGGAAACATTATTACATGAAAATGATTTTTTTCAGTTGTGTAGAAAAGCCAGTTACTTTGCTAAATGTCTGTATATGGTATCTTTCCATGCGCTGCATATTTAGCTGTCAGAAAAACGGCACAACAGAAGGCTATGAATTACAATGTGCATCACAGATAAAATTTGGTATCATTTATAGAAAGGGACAAAATTTGCTGCATAACCTTTTTCATTAAAAGTACCCATGAATACCTTTATTCTTGTTTAACTTTATAGCAATTATAAATGAAGCAGTCCATGGTTTTAGCAAAGTTCCCTCAATATTCTGCAACCTTTTGGGAAGGAACTGTAGAATGTGATACACGAATACAAGTATTTAGGCCAATGTATTATTAAAACCACTTGAATTTAAAAGGACAGTAAAACCAAAAAATGTGAATGCCCCAAATACCTTTCCAATTACTATATATTTAATACGTTCTGACAAAAATTGTGAGTTGTGTCTATAAAAATATGATATTTAGCTTTAAAATAAAGATTTCTTGGGCACTTCATAAATATGTCTTATCTAAAGCTCGATAGAAAAACAACGGAATAGGGTGGGGTTTTATTTAACCAACTCATGCAACAATGGCTGATATCAGTAAAAAAATTTAAAAAAAAACACAGAAATAAAAATGAATTCAACTTCACAAATAGCATTTTTTTTACAACTGCCAAATTACATTTTTATTTTTATTGGTTCTTTAATGTCACCATTAAGATTACACAGTCCTCGATAAATGATCTGTACAAAGTGTCGTGTAGAGATTATTTTATCTTCCTTATACCTGGAAGTCCAGTGAGATATGAAGTTGTTGTCCAAGGTCAAATGTAATCAAATACGCTGACAACATAATGACTTCCTCAAGATGTGATGGGTAGCAAGCAAGTTGTCCAGGATCTCCGGTAACAGAAATGTAAATTAACGAGGCAAAGCTTACAAGCATCTCAATCATTCATTTAAGCACTCTGTCATTCCTTCCAAATCCCTAACTAAATCCATAACTTTCACACTGTTTTTGTGTCACATTGTTCAATGTAAATGTCCTGGAAGTGCACAGACAATACATGAGTGAAATAATTTGAACAGTTACAATGCTGCCAGTTGTTGACCTGTAGACATTATTGTTCTGCTCCTTAATTTTTCTAGGGAGGTGGGGGGGGGGGGTTTGTTTTATGCGATATAATTTTTTTCTCTTCACATATTAAAAAAAAGTTAGCAAATCTTTATTGACAGATGACTGCAGAGTGGTTCTAGACTGTTATCAGTTACATTTCTGAGCCTATGTAGAATGGTTCTACCAGGAGAAGTAATATAGCTGCTTCCAATTTTAATTCTGTCAGTATGTATGATACAGGCTATGAACAGCATTGTGTGTTCATATATAATTATTTATGTATGTATCATTTTATTTATAAAACGCCACAAACATACACAGTGCTGTACAGTACAGTAAAAATAAAAAACAGACATGGTTAAATTGCATTAAACAATACAGTATAAAATGACAAGGGTACATGTAAAAATGGCCAAATAAACTCTCTTACAAATCTAACTATAGGATCTATAATACTTGATCCTGGAATACAATCCAACCATCAGTGCACAAGTTCATTAAGACTATTTATTGGGGTTTCCAGCTGATTTTTTTGTGTGTGTGTTTTTGCCACAAGACATAGTCAACAACAATACTATCTCCCATTATGAATCATTACAGGGAGATTCCATGCGATATCTATTCAGGCAAACGCTTACCAACCAGAGACAAAGATTGCCTATGTAGCTGTGATTAAATGATACCACAGGTGGGAGACCTATTCTGCTTCTCTTTCTAGACCTAATAAACAGAATGTTCATCCAGGACATGGGTCGGCAAACTTTACTCAAAAGAGCCATTTTCCCCCCTTTTCCACTAAAGAAAAGTAGTCTGGAGACTCAGAACAAAACAGCTTAGAAACTTTTAAAAATGTTAATATTTTTTTTTAATTTTATCTGTTAGAACAAGAAAATACAACAAACAGAAGAAAATAATAAAAATAAAACAATAAATAAATCAAAATTGCATTGATAAATAAACTTTATTTTTTTTTTTTCATTTGCCAATCTAGGCAGAAGGGAGCCACAACAAGGAGGCTGAAGAGACACATGCGGCTCCAGGGTCGTGGTTTGTCCACCCCTGATCCAGGAGAACATGTTATCTACTGCAGTGCTTCTCAAACTTTTTGGTTCGAGGGACCGGCAACGAAT
>WMED01000066.1:4473-48669 GCA_019650415.1 Pipa parva
TGTCATCTTCGTACCAACCCCTCTACTCACCTACCTCCTCCTCGGCCCTCGCTTAGCGCTACAGCGTTCCTACCTCTCCAGTAATGATGTCAGTTCCTGCACTCACAGGAACTGACATCATTGCCAGGAGGAGGGAAGCACTACAGCAGTGACAGCCGGGCCGAGGAGGAGGTAGGAGCAGTACTAATATAGCGCCCCCCTCCTTCACAGGGTAGGGACTAGGAAGGAGGGGGGGAGCAAGTGTGGGAGAGGGGTTGGGGGAAGCAAGTGTGGGGGGGGTTGTGCGGGGACAGCACAGAGTGGGAAGGGGGTTGCGGGGCAGCAGTGTGGGAGGAGGTTGTGGGAAAAGTAATTAAAGGACTGCACATGCCTATGGGGATTATACAAGGCCAAGGGGGAGCGCTTGAGGATGACATCCTAATAGGAGCGCTGGGGAGTAAGATGCCTGCACTCTATTAGTACTTCTATGCAGAGGTGGCGATGATCTGATTCTAATCCCCTGAGTTCCCAGGCAGAGCAGTGCAGAGGATAAGAATCATATCATTGGGCTGCCACTGCATAGAAGCACTACTAGCTTACTAAGCGGTGCAGTAGGCTGAGAGTCTGAAAGTGGGATTATGCAGGTGTCATCAATAGCAGGGGGGGGGGGCGCAATTTCATTACTCCGCCTAGGGCGCCAAAAAACCTTGTCCCGGCCCTGTCTCTGACAGTCTCTTCTGTCAGTCTCGCGAGAAGAAGCCTCTTACATATTGAACGCGTCTAATTTTCTACCTTGTCTAGACTCCATGCTATACATGTCACACACAGACTTTGGTGGAAAGCAACCAAAATTAGAATAATGATAATGTAGCATTTTCTGAAAGAGATTTTTTTTTTTCATTATCACTACAGCACTTATCAGTTATGTAGCTATATAATCTTCTGTCTCTTCAATATTAAATAACCCAGTAAAATGTAATCATGAAAACAGATGCATCTCACCTCACTGACAGCATCTAGTCAACAATTCAATACTTTCCGCTGTGAAAACCGTGCTAGGATAGAAGACATTCCCCCACTATACATATATATATTTTATTACCCCCACCTTGTATGGCGTTTACTATAATACATCAACTGCTACTATCACCGCAGTAACAAAGAATAGAAAAGACTGTTCGTTGTATCCCTAATGGAAAGTGTGATATATATTGATTTTATAGCATGCCTATTCTGCAGCAAACTAGACTTAAAGGTCGGTCCCTATCGGCTGCAGACAGCTATAATGGATTATAAATAAGGCACCTAAGACACTAAAGTTCTGATCCAAGCAGCGCTGTTATAGCCGGGGCTCTGCGGGTATTGATTCAGAACTACTGAACTCCGGCCACGTTACAACTCTCACCTGCACATGTTCCGGAAGCCAAGCAGCAGACAACAATCTCATCTCGCGAGATCTGACTGACAAGTTTACTGACGTCATCGCGACTACGTTTTCCTTACGCACAGCGGTGGCTGTTGTGAGGCGTAGGGGAGGGAGATAGAAGTAATGTTACTGAGTGGAAGGTGCTGACTGTCCCCCCTGCTGCCATCTACTCCATTTCAATCCCCTCATTTTAATGAAATTTATTGAAAATACATTAATGAAGGCAGGAGACAGCTTCTGCTCATTTAATAATGAAGTTTGTTTCAGGGGTGATGATGTGTTTTTACTAATAATTGTGCCTTTACACTTTACTGTCAAATGACATAAAAGTGAATGACATTTTGATTTATGATTAGACCATAGCTATAGTATGCTTTGTCCAGCCATGCATGGGCACTTCCCATCTGCCCACATGTCACATATATGATATGGGAAAGCAAGAAGGCCCAATTCCGTGTAGGAAATTAGGAAAAAGCCAGATTTCAGCACTTTCTACAATTTATTAAACAATCAGATCTGGAAATATTGTACACGTGTAATTACCGTTCTCGTATCCTTGTTAACAGACAATTTGGGTTTTGGTAAGAACAGCAACATTATAGCTTCTGTTCCCAGTACAGGTAAAAGTAATAACCTCAGTCATGCCAGAAGGGGTACTGGGGTCAGTGCTATCTCAACATGCTTCAAGCTGACTAGTAACTATGGGATTTATGGACAAAAGTCCAAATTGTCTCGTAAATGTCTGAATTCACCACTTCTCCATTTTTTGAGTATTCAGCAAATTCTGCGATGAGGCAAAATCACCAGTTAACGATGGTGGCACACTACACAATAGACTGCTACTGATGTAGTCGCAACTTTACTATGGAAATTCTGGAGCAGTCTCGGACTTGCTATTGGAATCCTCTGTTTAGTCAATAAGGAGTAGAGCAGTGGGTAGTCACTCAAAGTGATGAGAATTCACATTGACTAATCAAATTCTCACTTTAGTCTATAACCCCTAACATATTTCTCTTATGTGGGGTGGCCAGGGCCACATTTGCTACTTTGTAGCTGAGCTAAAAATTGACTCTAATGTATCCTAAGGGATTAACCACACAGATTACTTTGTTTTGTCCCATTGCCAATAATGAGGCTGATTAAAGTTAGCTTTGCTGCAAAGTAGCAAGTGCAACCAGACCTTAAATTGCACCTGTTAGCTGGTCATTTATATATACATACACATACTTTGGACCATATTGGTATATGCAGCCCTGCAGTGTCAAAGTTTCCTATCAGCTCTGCATTAAGGGTATATTATATTGTTTTATATAATAAAAAGGCTTTATGACTAATAATATGAGATTATCTGGAGCTTATTCCATTACAGGATAGAACATGCTGTCTAGGCCAGGTTATCTGGAGCTTATTCCATTACAGGATAGAACATGCTGTCTAGACCAGGTTATCTGGGGCTTATTCCATTACAGGATAGAACATGCTGTCTAGGCCAGGTTATCTGGGGCTTATTCCATTACAGGATAGAACATGCTGTCTAGGCCAGGTTATCTGGGGCTTATTCCATTACAGGATAGAACATGCTGTCTAGGCCAGGTTATCTGGGGCTTATTCCATTACAGGATAGAACATGCTGTCTAGGCCAGCATTTAATGAGATGTAGTCTATAAAGAACAAAGGTTTAGAGACATTCCTATAGTACACTTAGGAGATTTTTCATCAAGGTCTGAATTCAAAAGGTCTAGTGAATTTAGGCCCCTTCGCATCACTGCCCGCCAGATACTTTTAATATAACTGATTATAAGGAAGGACATTGTTGACAGTTTGCCACATTTTGCACACCAGTATTGTTGCTATATTCACTTTGTCTAAATTATAAGAATTGATTTTTTTCCCTTTTATGTGACACAACTTGTAAATTATGTCATTTTGGTTTTTTTTTTGTCTTTTGAGTGTACAGCCCCTTATGTGAAACCGGAGTCCTGCCACTAACCCCCAAATTTGCCATTTTGAACTGGCAAATTCAAATTGTTAAATTCAGAGCAGCATACTTTTTGCAGTAGCATTAACATGCAAAGTGATAGGAAGAGGTCCATAACTTTGTGTCTTTTGTAATCTTCTGAATTGGTTGTGTATTCACCACCTCACAGATAATGACAGTTTAATGAATAAGCAGATTTGGAGCATTGGGGAACAGACACAGATTTGGGATTTTATGTGACTGTTCAGACTTGAATAAGCCCAAAATTACTTTAGGTCATGTGACTGTGCATCATGTGAACCCATGATTTACCAGTAGCAATACAGTGCTACCAGTAAACCCCCTCTGGGGATTTTTTGGGGGGAGGGGTGTTAAAAATATGTTAGAAAATCAGTCCTGGTCTTCACAATGGAACAACCAATACCCCAGATATTTTGGATTCAATTGTACAGATGTGAAAACATTTAGCAGCACATTAATTGCGGCTAGTTCTCTTGAATGAAGTAGGCGAGCCAACCTTTATATTTATTGAAACAAAGTTTGACCTTATCACCAGCTTTTCAAATAGGTCTATCTTTTACATTTGTGAACAGATGTTCTGCTTTCCACTTTTATAGAAAGCTTATGTTTTCTATCTATCATTTGGCCATTTTTGGGGGGGTGGCCCAATGTAACTGGTATTAATGTCCTGACTGACATGCCAACACACCAGCAGAGCATTTTGGGATTTGTAGTATTAGCGGTGCAAGCACTGTTTACCAGTGGGCCAGCTCTAGTAGGCATTTGCTATTTTCTCACAGACTAAATATAATTACACTGTGGGCCACATTTGGCCCACGGTCCTGAGTTTAACACCCCTAACTTAGGTAATGAACTGAGAGAAAATACTTAATGAGTTATTTTTTGAGTTAATAAAGCAAAGGTAATTATGATTTGTAAGATATTATTAATTCAGTTATTTGGTAAGATGAGTTATCTTCTACCGTCAGAAATTATACTTTGGAATAATAGTACATGAAACTTAATAGAAAAAAGTTGAAAAGGTCTAAAATTTTGCCTTAAAAGAGAAGTAAAGGCTTATTTGATATGGGGTGACTTGCGAAAGGTGGGGGGAGGTGAGTTATTTAGCGATCAGGGTTTGGGGTTTTACTCTCCAGCACTGCCTCCTTCTGTCACTATCAAGAAGATCTCTTCTGCTGTGGGAATCTCTGTCCTCCTTTTCACTTCCTGGTGCCTGTCCAAACTCACTGAGTTGAGCATGCTCCGAAGCAATTTTACATCAAAATTCTGCTTCTGAGCATGCTCACCTCTGTTAGAAAAATAAAAAGTAAAAGCCAATTATCAGGAACAATGTATCAACAATCTAACTACCTTGGAACAATGTATCACAGCCTGGATGCAAACTGCTACAGATTGGCAGTAGACCCACAGTGGAGTTTAGCTCAGGTTCACATCAAGACACAGAGTCCAAGGAGCCTCTGGTCTTCACCTTTAACCCCTGCAAGGGAGTATGGCCTTTGTGGCAAGAATACTCCCAGGTTGCCCCCACTGGTGGCAGCCAGCAAACTCACACAGAAGAAGAAGTGGAAGCACTAGGGAATTAGGAACATCATCCCTTTAAGACACTTAAAGAACACTGAGGAGATGGAGGTAAGGAACAACAGCAATCCAAGCAGGAAAAGTAGCAGGAGAGATGATCAGGCAAACAGCAAAATGCTAGCAAAACTAGAGAACCTGGATTCAAACTTGAATCTCAGGCACTGAGTGCCTGAACAAACTGCTGTTTAAATCTTCCAACATACACCACTGCAGAGCAATAGTGTGCTGTCATTCAACAGATGAGCTGTCAGTATACGTGCTACCAGCTCCTAGTGCACAAGCTTGTGACAGTATCTAAATACTAAGAACACAGCAAAAAATAATCAAGTTACTAATAAAGAAACATTTAAGAAACAAAATCAGTAATTCATCAGTTAAAAAAAAACAAGAAACATAAAGATAAAATATAAGCAACCCCTAATGAAGTTGCCATTGTCCTTTTGATTCCATAGTCCATCCTAAGACCCTCATACATTTTCCCCTTATGTAAGGTCTGAAAATCTTACTCTCCACTTAGGCGCTCCAAATGGTTTAGCTAGCTCTGTCCTACTTTAGGGGCCTCTTTATATATAATACATTCTGTCAATTTATGTGATATTGCAGTCAATGGATATAAAAATCTGGTTCTGAAGGGATCTTTGTTTTTGCTCCTTAATTGATTTATAGAAGATGGATTGGCCAGGAAACACATACAGCTGCTTAATGGCTATACTTAGAATATTAATTATAATATCCTATTATAGAAATAAATAGACGTTCGATAGAGAAATTTCTAAAAAAAAGTGTCAAGAATGAATTGGCAAAGGGAGGTTTGGCCAAAACCTTGATGTTTTTCACCTGTGGTGATAAATAAATTAAGTAATCTCCACAAAACAGAAGTATGCAGTACTGCTTGCTTGGTTGTCCTAAGGGTGGACTGAGGCATTTTTCTTGTATCTGAGATCTGTATTTAACCTTTCTTCCTTGCCCCCACCCCACTCACTCTAATAGGACAAAGGAGGAGTGATAGGAACTTAAAGCTTTTTTTTTCTACTTTTAGTGATACAAATTACACAGAAATTTAATATGCAGAGGTATACAGGGATTTTAAACGGAAAGAAAAAAAAATGTTAAAAAAAATTGTTTTTCCAATTGCACATATGAAAGATTTTGCTTTTGAAGGTCATTGGTAATGTCATTCAGCTGCAGTTTCTATATAGTAAAATATAATTAAAATATGTGCTAGAGAATGCCTAACAAGACAGAAATATTGAATAAATTTTCTAGATTTACAACATTGTAATATTTGTGAAAGGTCCATTCTTTAAGTGCTTCTATAACAAGAAAGAATGTTATTAACATTGATAGCCTACTTTACATGACATTTAAACTACATTTTTATAAGATTAGTTAAAAGGTTAACAAAACTAAGGGGGGAATTCACCATTCAGCGAAGTGAGATACGAAGCCTTCGGCTCACTTCACTGAATGGTGAATTCCCCCCTAAAAGTTCAGAGATCTTATAGGATGCAGTTAGTTCAAATCTACTATGAGGCATATAATTAAACATGGAAGTGCAAGAAATACAATATATGATAAAAAAACATAATTTGTGCCATTTCTGGCAAATAAGTTTTTCCCATAGTAAAGACAGTTATCCCCATTTTAATGAGCCATCGGGTTTTAAATGATGTTGCATTCTCTAGCACATGCTTTTAAAAGATTCCATTTGTAACATAGAAAAATATTTTGTCTCTGCAAATCTTAAATTAGATATTTTCACAGCAACATAATCTGTAAACGCATATATATATAAAAAAATAGTTACCAAATATTAAATTACACTGTTGGGGGTAACTGTCACAAGGTCTTTTTTAGTTGGGGGGGGAGCAGATTATCCTGTGAGAACTAAACTATTGGCAAGTTGAATATCATCTTCTCTAGTTGGGCTAAGGCACACAAACTGTCATAGTCCTCCATCTCAATGTTGCGGGTATCACACAATTAAAATGCATTTTAATTAATGTTCTGCAACAACAACAGAGAGGAATATTACTAACAATCATATTTATTAGAGAAGAAAGAGGTGCATAGGTTCAGTCATTCTTATCTATCTAATTCATATTCCTATTTCTTTTTTTACCTTTTGCTACTAGATTAGTGGAGGTAGGTTCTGGATCCAGGAAATTATTTAGATTGTCATTGATTTTGAATCAGAAAGAATTTTTTCCCTAACATAAGGTTAATTGACTATTGCCTTGTGGAGTTTTTAAGCTATTTCCTTGATAAACACTGCAGGACAATAGTAACTGGATGGTCTTGTGTCTTTTAACCTATGGCCTAACAAAGTTACTGCATAAGTTACCTTAAATTTACGTACAACGTATTACAAAATAGGTTTAATTTTGGTTTCCAAGAGGAATACACAACACACTGTTGTAGTCCAATGTGGTTTCAAAAGTAGTTTTGATCAGTATTTTTATCTTAACAATTTGGAGGTTATTCAAAGTTCGAATTCAACAATGAATTTGTATCACTTTATATCACTACTTTCAGACAGATGCAAAATCACTTCTCCTTATTTACTAAACAGCAAATTCCCTTGTCAAAGAAGCAAATGGCATTGGATTCTTTTGGACACATAGATCTATTTATTCTAACTGTAGCGGACACTGAAAAGCCATTACATTTCCAACTGAAGTATTGTGAAGAGATAACTTTGTGACAATAGAAATCCTCCAAATTGGTTGTGTATTCACCAAATTACAAAAACTAACACAGTTTAATGTATGAATTCTGTTTGAAGAATTCACTACCTGGGACAATACAGAACATATAAAAAAAAACAGCTCCCTTTTTGTTCCATCAGTCAATGTCTGTGTAAGTAAATTCCTCATGATTAAAGTAAATATGAAATCCCCTTATAGCTGCAAATAAAATAAGTATGTGGCCCTGCCTGAAATCTTTGATGATTCTTGCTAACCTGCAGATCTTTCAGTTGGTGGAAGTTGTCATTAAAGCTAATCCAGTTGGTTTCTGAAATGTTGCTCTGCCACAACCAGTAGGGGGGGGGAAGAGATCAGGGAAGGGATGGGTCCACTTTAAGACTGAGAGCAGTAAAAATCCGGGTTGCAACATTCATCGATCTTAGGCAACAAGCAGGTCTGTTTACATGTGGGAGCACAGGTCCTGTACAGCTATGATATCCCAAACCTAACAACTGCTAGGGAATTTTTACTTGAACCAAACAGGAAATAAGGTGATTATACCCTAGTTTTAAATATATTCTAATCCTGTGGTAATTGAATAGTCCCTTTACGATCTAGCAAATCAAATCAATTGGAAACACATTATTTGCTACATGCAGAACATCCATATTTATATATGTAGTCTGCTGGCATGGTGAGGACCATTTCTTAGAGATGAGTTTGGATATTAAACCCCAGTTCTTCCTGCTATTAGGGGCTGTGAATTTCATTAGTTTCAAAATTTCTAATTGTGTAAAACCTTTATTATGCTTTAGTCTTTGACACATAGGGAAGTATACCTTATTTTGTCACCTTTGGTCTTTAAAAGTATTTTAATTGATTTAGTTACTATGTAACTATTTACCTATATTTTTTTCTAGAATAAAGACTGCTTATTGGCAATAGGCATGAATTATAAGAAAAAAATAAGGACAACATTATAGTCAGCAGAATTGTTGCTGTATAAATAGTAATCATTGTATTTACATTCATTTCAAGGACAGACAATTCCTTTTTTATCTATATATTCATTATGGTATGCCCTAGCAATTTTTCAGTTCAACATATTGTAAGCAGGTATACGGAAGAGTGATCGATGGAGTGTATGTGCCACTGAGATTGTTGTTAGCAGTGACATAGAAATCCTGGACATAGCTGTGCATGGCAGGGTTAAAACTGCCAGTGTGGTTATGTAGCTGGAGTTTGGGACCAGGGTTTAGGAGTGGCTGAAAAGTTTTGGTGGGAAGGCCACTCCTGCACTCCATTCCAAGTTTTCCCTTAATGGAATCACCTGAATAAAGCAGGTAAATCTGTGCTAGTAGTAGTAGTAGTAGTAGTAGTAGTAGTAATAAGAGAGAGAGAGAGAGAAAGAAAGAAAAAAAGAGACTGGAAAAGTCAGACAGGCTGTTGCAGCTAAGGTGTGGACCCATCTGATCAATCTGACTGGTAACAAACATAAAATAATTTTTGATTTTGCTGATATTTACCAGGGAGACTGGAAAGTGTTATCTGGATTTGTAATGATTTATTTTTGGGCTGAAGAAAAGCATTTTTGTTTCTGTTTCATGATCTAAGAAAACTTGTGTTTGGAAAACGATTTATTTTTGTGTTCTGGATAATAAACTGGACTATACGTTCATTTTTTCATTCGCCAAGTGTGCCTATTGTGTTTTTGTCACATAGCACAAGATCCCGGTTTACAGTATACTAAATACAAATATTCTGTGAATGGACACAAAGTGGTGTTTAAATGAGAGGCTGGGAAAATTATACAAACTGTGCAAGAATTCATCATGTTACGGGATTTAACAATCTTTGCTAAATATAAACATTAGTGGTGTGTCCACTTGATGCAAAATCACATATCTATGGGACAGTTTACACTTTGATAAATTTTCTCCACAGATAGAAGGATACAGTATTTACTTACTACGTTGTAGCAGAATGAGCCAAACTTGGCTTGAAAGCATTCATTCAGACAGTAAAACTTTGTAAAGAGATATGCACAAGGGTAAATGAAAGCTTCACTGTTATGTAGTTCCAGGTTGTCACCTCATTCCCACGGGTGTATTTCAGCATGTCTGTTGATGCTTTTCTAACTAGTTAAACAATAGGCAGCACCAAAATCTGGCCAAAGAGTCAGGTTAAACAGCCATCATAAAAAAAACCCAAAGTATACAGAATTACAAGTCAAAAATAATTAAAACTAATGGAATTTAGGAACTGATCTTGAGGTGGAAATAGTTTAGTTCAATAATTAAACTACATCCAACACCCACAACAATTACAAATGGTAATTCAATGATGCCACATCAGCTATTTAAAGTAATTCCAGATCTTCCTGTTTGCCCAAGCTGGTTACACTGAATGTATGTACCATGGAATTATATTTTTACTTTACTTCTTTGCTTTCTGGCTCAACTTCAAGCTTGGTCATCAATTTCAGAATTACATAAATGACCTAACCTCCAGCCTGTCTGTGACTTTGCTAAAACCAGTTATCTTGTTTAACAAACAGCAGAAAGGTCTGCGCCCCAAAAAGGTGAACACTGATGATGGTTAGGCTTTCTAGTAGCCTTACTACTACAGATTGTTAAATATTACCTGACAAATGGCATTTTGTTCAGGGGTTCAGTACACTGGCTGTTATCACTTGCATTCCTTCACAGAAACTCATTAACTAGCTTTATTCAATAGGGACAGCAATTGCTCATTTACCACTGGCTTCTACCTCTGGTCTAAACCTGAGGACTTGAATGGCCCTCAGTCTGCTGATACAACTCTCTTAAGCTCCTTAACCTAGATAAAGACTAGCCCCTCACTGTGCCCTACAGGCCCTTAAGCGCCCGTCCACTAAGGACTGAAATATGTCATGATGAAGTTTGAATAAAGTGATGTAGTTAAACTACTTCTGTTTCAAGTAGCATTGTTCAACATTTTACATTGGATTAATCTTGTAATTGCTGGATACAAATTGGACAATACTTCATATGCTGACACGCTGCTTGGACACATTTTTCTTTACTTTTACACTATATAATCACCCAGCCTCATAGGGTTTCAGAAGTCAATACTTCTGAAATTTCTATTTCTGTAATGAATCCACAGACGGGATCTCCTATAATGTGTTGATTATATGAATTATTAAGCTGTTTTGACACATATACTCAGTGGGCTTCTCCACATTCTTACTAAATGTGCCCTGGTCCTTGTTACACTGAACCTGCACAGCAGCATATTGGCAGTATCAATTTTTTTGTAAGAGCATTTAACTGATTAAAAAGTAGTTCCCAGGTTTGCTAAAACATTTGTTTTTAGACAAAAAATGTTTTCTGGCAGATGTTCCACTTATGTATAGTTCATATTACCACTAATGTTTACAACTTGCTTCTGGCCTTTGGCTATTAGGATTTGTAGTTAACCAACTCCAGAAGGCTGCAGGTAATATGCTCTTGATTATAGCATTTCTAGCATGTGGAAAGCAGTCTTTAGAAACTGTTTGTGATTATTTCATTGCCTGCAAACTTGCCCTTCAATCTTCGTGATAGGTTCATTACACACCAATGAGATGTGCATAGTTGTGACCTGGATTCAGTATTCATATTATTTTTAGAAATTTGTAGCTGGAAGCAAAGAATGCTTCTTTTTATTATTTTAGCTTGAGTGAATTTAAAATCATGCATTGTGAGCCAGTATGATTTAGAATTTTCCATGTTAGTTTAATTTAGAGTTATAAATAGTATGTTTAATACTTTTATTTTAAAACTTAATTACAGCCATTAATTGAACCTTTCTCTTAGGAACTTGCATATCAGTTATTTTATTGGAAATAATTTTCTTCACCTTTTTGCAAACATTATGGTCAGTAGAAAACATGGTTTCCATTGAGTTGCGTTCATTGCAGTCTTGTCTTTCATGGTCTAGGTCTGCTGTGTCTCCTAGAACTAATGTACTGGATAGGAGAAAGGACCAAGAGGAGTTATAAAGGCAAGCCTAACCAGAGATCATGAAAATAGCAATCAGCAAAGAGAGGAACATGTATTGGTCAAGGTAGGCAAGATTTCATTTACATAGAAGTAATAACAGTAGAAAACCAGGCATATGTGACCTAACATATCATTGTCATTTTCTAACATTGTGGGACCCTTGAAAGGCTAAATGTTATGCCATGGCACAAGCCATGTCTGTAAGTTCCGTAAAAAAACATATGGTTGGAAACTGTAACTAAAACTTTTTAGGGAGAATATGGATTTAGTACGTCTCACCAGATAAATAATCTTCAGAATGAAAAGCATTAGGAAAATCTTTAGATTTCTACATACATAAAGTATTGGAGGGAGATCACTGAATTCATGCTAGCTATCCCTGTGTAAGGAATACACTTACCGGCCGCTCGCTCCAGCGTCGCTCTCCATGCGGCGTCGGGCACGTCTCCTCTCTCCTCCGGCGGTCATGGCGTGTGGTCGCGCAGGGGAATGACGCGCATGTCGCGGGCGTGCGCTTATGACGCGCTTCGGCCGGGTCAGCTGACAGGCTCCTCTTCCTATAAAAGGAGCCTGTCAATTCACTTCTATGCCCAAGTATAGAGCTAGCATGAGCTCAGTGGCTTGTCTAAAACTTATATGTTACCTTGCCTGTTACCTTGCCTGATACTCTACTTTATACTAACCAGATATCTTATCTGTGTCTGACCTGAAATCTACCATCATTTATTACTTGCATCCTGTGATACACTTCGTTGCCTGACCAGTCTGAGGGGTCGTGACCTGGATAGGTTCTGCAGCTAATTCCTAACCTCCTTGCGGGGGGCTCTAGGTGAAAACCAGACCTGTCTTAGATTCCACGCCCTCAATACTGGTATATTAGCTGTATCCTCCTTCTCCTCTGCAAATCAGTAAAACCTGACTATTGCACCTCCTGACACCCTGTAGCTCATAGTCATTTATTTACAACATTAGGCTAGCAAATCCACAGCCTAGCTGGAGTGCCAAAAAGGTTCGCCACCACTGGATTAATCCAAATGACTTTGGGAACTAACTTATTATTCAAGGGGAAGGTCTGGCTTTTTCTTGTTGGCTGCAAACCGAGTGCAAGCTTCTGTTAGAATATGCAGAGCTAACTTTCTTTCAGGTATGAAAGTTAGCGAATTAATGGACAGTCCTAACAGAAATGAGTTTGCATCTGGCTTATTTTGTATTTGAAATATTTCTGAAAGTAGATCTGCTATTCTTCCTCAGAACTGACAAGCCACCCCACAGCAGGAGGAGCCTAATATCAAGTATGCTCAATCATCTTAGACAAATTTCCTTCCATTCAATTATATTTATTGTGGAACTTTTTTCTTTCTCCAATTTATAAATATTTATTAAATTGTAATTTAATTTATTGTTTACTTTATGTACAGTATTATGAAAAAAAGTAATAAGTGACAAAACTGCAAAGTAAAAAATCATCTTAACTTGTTTGAACCATTCCATCAGAACATCATTGCTATTTACGCAACTTATCTCTGGGTCTGGGTCTCCATTGTCTTTGATTGCTCTGAATAACAATGTGCATATTTTTGCTTGGTGCATTTAGCAAAGAGTCATGATTACTCATCTTTAATTTATTGACTATAAAATGAATCACCCAAGTGCATTAATATTATCTCATTTGAATACCTAAATATGGTGTAAATGCTAGGTCATGCAATAGTAACCCAGTAGGGTACCAACCTAATAAATACATTTTCCCATCTCTAGCATTTTTTGGAGCTTTCTATATAATGAATTATAACACAGATAATAGCCTCTAGATATGTAAGGTTGGGCATTTTTTCTAGAATTCCCATGTTTGTATAAACAGTTCTAGAATACTTTGTGTTCTAAAACTTGAAAGTCTTTAAAAAATATATTGTAATTATTGATGACGCATTTCAGCAAGCTGCCTGAATTTACAAGAACAGACTGTGTGTTTCTAACAACTGTTTCTGATTTTTGTAGCTCCTGAAGAAAGATCCAGTGAGTTTCTTGGGACCAAGCCAGTGTGAAGAAAGGATGTAAAACAATGTTACATTCTTAAACTGCTTTCATTTCTTAAAAAATCATATAGCCATGCAAATAATTCATGTATTTTCCTTAGATATTATAAACAATTTCCTATCTGATTCACAATCTAATGTAAACAAGAGACAATACAAACATATATAACCAACAATTATATGACAGGCAAGCATTTGGCGTATAGTATCAAGCTCCAAGAATGACGGCAGCGAGAAAATTGATAACATCCATCTAGAATTTTTAAGCCAGACAATTGCTCAATGTCTGTGATGGACACTCTTGATTATGTTGACC
Source organism: Pipa parva (assembly GCA_019650415.1). Lineage (NCBI taxonomy): Eukaryota > Metazoa > Chordata > Amphibia > Anura > Pipidae > Pipa > Pipa parva. Next base: position 18,520 of record WMED01000066.1, read on the forward strand.
TTGTCCTACGTCTGTAAGGTAGGTGCAGGATTACACTGTAAGGAGCAGGAGGCTGTAGTACAGGCCCACAGGGACTTTTCGCAAGATATGCCCAGGGCGCAGAGTCTAAGGTAGACCCTGGTCTTCACCATTAACCCCGACAAGGGAATGTGGGCTTCTCTGCAGGGAATACTCAGGTCGCGACCACCAGGCAAACTGTCCACTGGTGGGAAAGGGCAGGGGTTAAAATAACATAAATGGGGACTGACTTCTGAAGGGCAAGGGTTTTGTTGGGACATGAGAATTCAGGGGTAGTTCACTATCCCCTAAGCAAGATGTGCAGGACTTAATTAGCTTCTTCACCTGATTCCCACCCAATTAACCTTACCAACGGAACACTGCTAATACAGGATAAACAAGACTTGGCAAATTCCCCTTTAACACAACTTGGCAAATGTCCCTTTAACACAACTTGGCAAATGTCCCTTTAAAATCATGTAGAAAATTCCCCTTTAAAATCAAGCACAACAAAGAAAGGGAATAACAAAACAGTTGGGACTCACCCACAGAGAAACCTTGAATGGCGAAGTAGGACGCCGTAGAGGAGGCGGAAACAGCTAGTAGGAAACACTGAACAAACACACTCAATTCTAACCCACTGAGCAGGGGAAAGGCACTGGATAAAACGCCAGAAGGTTTAACTAAACAAACTTGCCAACACCCAGACTAGAAAGTAACCTAACCAGAATACAAAGGCTTAAACACACACTGAATATTAACAAACGAACCAGAATCACCTTGTTAGTACCTAACCAAAATACTGTGGCAAAGGTTTGGAGGAGTGGACCAGTTAAAAACCCTGTGGGGCCATCTGATTGGTCAGAGGGAACATAGAACTTAACCCCTTTCAGTGCCAGAATCCTAACAGAACCAACAATATTTTTTTATATTTATCAAGTGCAATAAACATAAAAACACAATTTTCCTCAATTCTTAACTGCCCAAAAATGGGCAATGTCTCCATTTTGTTGTATTTTGGTTGCCAGAATTGTCATCATAATATAGTTGCATAAATTAAAAAATATTTTTTAACATTAATTTCAATGGCAGACAATTCCTAGCTCATATTGACACTGGAACATTTTGGATGCCATTTAAGCTAAATATCAGCAGAATAGTTAAAAAAAAAAAACCCTAAAAACCGGGAAACGGAAGTGTCATCAGCTTTCATAATTTTTAAGCAAAGATTTCTTGTATACCTTACATTTTATTGCTGCATTGTATGTTATCTTTGAGGGTTACTGATGTATACTGTATAAACTTACAGCCTCACACACCACAGTTCAAAGATCTCCACCACTATGGTGACTAAGAGGGGATTTTGAGCATAGTGGGGGGTGGAACAAGCAGTCATGTGGGACTTTGAGCCCTGGTGGAGAAATCCAAAAAGTTTTTCAATCTCTTATTATGTTTGTGCAATTTTCACTTCTACCAGCAGAGGCCTCTATGTATTCACTTTTGTGATATATTGCGTATGTTTTTATTGTCACTAATTGTTTGTTTGGCCTATTTATATGTGCAGTACCACCAGGGTCGGCATCAGCACATGTGCACTACCACCAGGGGCCCCCCTGACGAGACCAAAAGAGTCGACTTGCTGAGACTGGAATCCCTTTAAAATGCTCGCTGATGTCCGTGTGCAGAACATCAGCGAGCGCATAACAGTCTGTGCGAAGTGAGCCGAAGGATTCGGAGCTCACTTCGCACAATCGTGAATTCCCCCCAGAGTGATATTTCTTCCTGAAGCTTGTACTTTTCTTCACTAGCACTATGTCAAGGACTTTCTCATGTCTGTATTATAATTGTATTGATGAACTGTACAGCACTGCATAACTTAATGGAGCTTTATAAATAAAATTATGCATACATATATATACATAATTACTAAGAAGCATTTAGGAGATACGGTACATGGAATGGTGTTAAATCATCAAAGGCAGAGATACCCTGTTCTCCACAACAGAACAAATCATTTTATTATTTAAATCTTGGAACAGTATAAAAAAAATCCTTTTTTAAAAGATTGATTATTAAAAGAAATGTGTGTTGTGCATCTGGTGAAAAGATTATTTGTTCTTAGATCATCAAATGGTTTTATTGAATTATGACCACTATATATTGTTTACCGAATTAAGATTGAACAAGGTTCATACATTGTGTTCTGAATTTCCAATTCACTGTGACTTTGCTTTTTGTACAAAAGATCAATGGCATGGTTAATGAAAAGAAAGTTTTATTGCAAATCCAGGGCCCTATATTTTTCTGCATCACCCTGTGGATGTCTAGTTTCCTAATGAGGTTTGCTGGCTCTTAAATGATTGATGATGGATTTGTATCAATCGGATAAAAGAATCAATACACTAGAATTAAATATTTCTTTGTTGATGCAGTGAGTGCTTTGTGTTTTATTATTACCAACTGTATTTCTTAAACTATTTTATTCTTTTCATTTATGGTTTCTTTTTGTATTGATTCATGATTTTCAGGATCAGAAATGGAGGTGTATCCATCCAAGTAATATTCTTCAAATAGAATAAATCTCATATAAACGAAAAAATAGAAAACAACCCAAACATTATTATTTATATTACTTTTGATTAGGGTATAGGTAAATTTATAAAGCATTGGTAACTTCTTTTCAGCCTTTTTGATTCAATTCCCTGCATTTAATTAGATTATTCCCCCATACCCCATGAGCAGGGGTCCCCCCACCCCCAGTAAAATTGTGGGCAACTGCAGAGATGTTGTTGCAACCAGGCCTGTGAACTTTGCTGTGTGCTGCATCATTGCACTGCTATGGAGAAGGGGAGAACTTTGCTTTTATTTTATTTTTTTACATGTTCTTTGATGGTTTTAAAAGTGTCAGTGACATTCGAAACTTTCAGTAAGGTTCTAAAGGTTCCTAAGAAAAAAAAATAAGAGCAAAAAAAGAAATATGTATTTTGTAGGGTCTGATTTTGTTGGATTAATCCGAAACTCACATCCCTTGTGGCCACAATGAAATGATGCACAGGCATTTCCAGGACTGGCGAGATACACCTTCTATAGAGAGATAAGAATTAATACCTATGAAACAGTTATCATAACAAGTCATGGGTAGCTGTAAAACTGTCAATAAATCTGATTTTAAAAAAACTATGTAGCAACAGCTTGCTTGGAGGCAATTTGTAATTACCCTTTCTTCAGTCATTTATACACTATGGTAGAGATTCAGGGGGGAATTCAGGAACCTCATAAGAGTCTCTTCGCCGGGAGGGGAATCCCTTTAATGCGCGTGCTGATGTCCGCGTTCAGGACATCAGCATGCGCATGTCACTTGTTCCGAAGTGAGGAGAACACTACGCGCCTCACTTCGGAGGTTCCTGAATTCCCCCCTCAGTTATTCACTAAAGTCCGTATTCTTGCATATAGGTGCGAATTTGCCAGATAAAGACAGTCGCAATAGGCTGCTTCTGTCGCAGTCGCATCTTTATAATGAAAATATTGTCGCCGTCACGATTTTATTATGGGGAAATTGTCGCAATATAAACATTAAAAAATTGTCCTGACTTTACAATGGGGAAATTGTCGCGGATTTGCTATGGGAATCCGCTGTTTGTGAATTCAGCAGTCGAATTTGCACCTTAGTGAATAACGCCCTTAAAGGGTCGTATTCATCAAAGTAAGAATTTGACTGTCAAAGTGAATTCTCATCACTTTGGGTTACTTCACTCCGATTCTCTGCTCCTCCTACACTAAACAGAGGATTCCCATAATGAAGATGTGACTGTGTCAGTAGCAGCCATCTCTTGCATAGTGTGACGTAGTCAGTCATACAGCAGGAGCCCTGCCATCAGCCCCCTGATTCGCTACTGCAATCAGAAAACGTAAAACTGATGATTACTTGCTAAATCTGTTGCTGCAACAAATATATTTGCTTGATGAATAGGCAAATTACCTGTGCATGAACACTTAAAGTACTGTAAGATTATTACTGTCATAAGCTTGTGAATTAGTTGTGAATTCACCACATTGCTAGTTTGCATAGTTTGCTGAATACCTGAATATGGGGAAGTGGCTAATAAATGTGAATTTACACCTTTACAGAACAATTTGGCTTTTCATGAATGAGCCCCTGAGAACAAGCACATTTTTGTACTGCAAGTCTTGTGTGGTGGCACAACAGAACATTGTGAGCCTCACTGACAAAAGTCTGAATTCATCTGTCGAATTCACTTTGCTGCAATTTGAGTCGCATCTCCAAAATAGATGCAAATTCACTTCTCACCATTGATTAAGCTGCGAACACACTTGCCGAATAGGCGGACAGTGACGAACTCTGTCAGATGCGTAGTGGGGTGTAGTCAGTCAGATAGAAGTAGGATAATAAGTCATGCAGAGTGATGCGAATTAGACAAGTGAAGGGCAGTGACATCAGTCTCATCATATCCCACTCACTATATTCTTTGAATATTCTATTTCTATGTCACCTTGTCCATAGAACATGTTGTTACTTAGTCACAATCGCCATTGTCCCTTTTGAATGAATAGTGGCCCTACACAACAATGGATCCCTGCCATCAACTCCCCAATTCGTCAGTCTGAGATGGCAAAATCAAACAGGTGAATTCAGAGCAGTTCACCTAGTTGCATTTGCACCACTCTGCAGTTTAGTCAGTAGTAGAAGTACCTGTATGCATACAAACTGATATGAAGAGCTCTGTAAGTTCGAGACTCCTGTAGTCACCCGAATTGTTCGTGTATTTGCCACTTCACAGACTTTGCTCAATAAGCAAACATGGGGAAGTTGTGAACAGACACGAATTTATATCTCTACGCGACTATTCAGACTTTAATCATTGAGGCTCTGTATGTTAGCAACATTCCTGCTGGTTTACAGCAAGATACTGTAGTGTCCTTAGCTGCTGAAGTAGAACTGGATCTTAAATATTATACTCCAAAGATTATATTATACTATATATATATTATACTGCTAGATATCTCCAGGTGTAGTAGACCACTGGTCAGCAGAACATGGCAAGAGATTTTATTGGGGTGTGGAACCACATGGACATCCCTTTATTCACCACAAGTTCACAACAAAAAAACAATAGGAAATTTGAAATATTTGATAGGGACAGTAGGAACATTCATATGTGCTTAAACAATTTTGCCGCCACCCCGCCACTTATGATAATTGTTTATGTATTGTTTGTTTTTTGCTTTTTTGTTCTATTTTAAATAATTATGCAATAGTTAATATTGTTTTTGATTATTGTATAATTTAATGTGGGGAGATGCCTTTTTTTGTCATGTTTTTCAATGTGCATATATTATTTTGTTTTTTTGCTTTTGATAGGTCACCACGCATGTATGCAAAGGTAGGTCAACGAGTGTGGTTTTTTAAATACCTATTAAGATAGTTATTACTAATGGATTTTTTGAGTGCAGGGATGTAATTTATTTTGGGGGGTGGGGGTAATAGTATATGATGTAGGGTACCACAAAGGGATGCAATCATCCATTCCTATTTCCTGCGCCTTTGCCTCTTTCAGTTTCTCTTTGTCCTTTTGCACCTTGGAAAAGACTTCCTCACTCTGACTGCAGGTTCCTATATTTAGCCTCATTCAACCCACACTTCATGGAGTCTACCAGCCTAACCTTCTGAATTCACTGAAAACACTGTAAGAGGACAATGTCAGCACAAGGGAAAGTTTAGCTGATATTTAATCAGATATAAAAAGGGGTTGTGTGCCTTCATGTGGTTTGTAAGAAAAATTAATGCATTATTCTTGTTAATAAAACTAATTTATCTATGTGCAGCCACTAACAAAGAAAATAAAATTGCTATTTGAGTTACTATAGTGGGGCAGTTATTCCTATTCAGTAGTTGAAAATTATATTATTTTGGTTTTGTATTGTTCCTTTTTATTGCTGATTGAAGCCATCTTTTATAAATTGGGCTTTCTTTGGCACTTCATGAATATGTATTATCCAATGTTTCACAGAAATCAATTGACAGAGCAGAGTTTACTTTCTATGTAAGGATGGCTGTAACCAAAAAAAAAAGTTGCAATAAATTTAATAGAATACAGAACACACCACAATTATATATGGGCAAAATTTAATAAACTTGTAAAGACCCAATTCCGTCTTTTTGAGTTAATTCCCTCGAGATCTCAGCTGTTTCTCCTGGTAAATATCGATCGATTCTTTTCAATTGATATTTAGCGATAGAAACTTTTCTATCAAGTTTTTCAATGGAAAGGTAGCCATACTACTACTGTAAAGTATGGCTACCTTTCCATCGAAAAATCCAATTGAAAAACTCGATTGAAAAGTTTTGTTAAATTGTTAAAAAAAACAAACAAAAGATGCTTACTGTGAGAAACAGCCATGATCTTGCAGGAATAGAAAAGACTAAGGGAGGTTATTCACTAAAGTCCGAATTGTTGCGTATAGGTGTGAATTTGCCAGCTAAAGAGAATTGCAATAGACTGCTACTGTTGCAGTCGCATCTTTATAATGAGTATATTGTTGCAGTCGCAACCTTACTATGGAAAATTGTTACAGTCGCAACTTTAGTCGCAGTCACATATTTACTATGAAAATCCGCTGTTTGAGAATTCGACATTTGAACTTGCACCTTAGTGAATAACCCTCTAAATTGAGTCTTTATGAGTTTATTACATTTTGTCCTTAAACTGGAAGGTATTGAACTCTAGACATATTCAGTGGTGTCACTTTAAATCATATTCCCTCATTTAGCTTTATGCTGAAACGTCTTATATTATATACATCTCAGTTCCCAATACCCCTTAGTTTTCCACTTAGATAATTAAGTTAAAATCGCAAGTTAACTTAGGCTTAGTTCAATACCTTCCAGCTTAACAGTCACCAATCTCACTCCCCTCCCCCATACTCTTTTAACCCTTTGAGCATCTCTGAGAACAATTATCAGCCAGAGGAAGCTCAATTATTTAGTATTTCCTAAGTAATAAATAATAAGGAACACACAGCAATTTATTGATCTGAGCATCTTTATTTTTAATAATGAAATATTTAAGTTATTCATTTTAAAGTAAAAATACACTGTCTGCACAGCAAAGGAGTAGCAGGTTTCTGGCTTTCTTCTTTCCTTCTTTTGGTACAATACAGAGCAGGTATTAAATAAAAAATAACATCATTACAAATGCAGGAATAACTGTCTCTCCAAAGCATATGGGATTGTTTTCTTTCTCTGGTGTTCCTGTCCTTAAAAGCAGATCAATAAAATACACACAAGGCAACTGATTTAATGAATTTGGTAGTGTGTGTGTGTATATATAAATATATATATATATATATATATATATAATGTGTATGTGTGTCAGGGCAGATGCCTAAAATGTAAAAAAAAAAAAAATGCAAGTGGCAAATGAAAACAGAGAAAGAAGTGCACATAAAGACTGCAGTATGGCATGGATATCCTCTGTTACTACAGCAGGGGGCGTGCGAGAGCAAGGTGTAGCGGGCGGGGGGGATCAGAGCGTCTCAGCGACTCCGCTGATTTGTTGGAAATGACAGAGATAAACAAAAATTTGTACCTTTGGCTTAATATATTCTAGTCTCTACTTGACTACAACTCCCGGCATCCTCCATCAGAGCTGCCGTAGCTCAGTAAAGCGGTGGTTAGTGGTACAGTCCTCAGCAGGAGCAGGTGGGATACAGAACGTAGACCCCACATCGCCTGTAAAGCAGAACATGTTAAATATGTCCCCATGGCATTAACAAGGGAAGGCGAGCAGCTGTTTCACGACATCCGACCATTTGTGTCCCTCTGCGCTTGCAGTGTGGGCTAGTCTGGAGCAGAATATACCAACACTGCTCCAGAACGCGGGGGGGACTGTCAGCTGCTGTCATCTTCTAGCCGCACACGTGTGCAAGTGTGTCAGCGTCATAGCATTAGCCAATCACACAGCATCGGCACAGGCAGCGCAGCAGCTCGGGAAGGCGAGAGAAACGCGCGTGAGAGTTAAAGAGCATATCCGGGGAGACTGTCCCCCCCCCCCCTGATCTCTCTGATATCCGGAGAGGGGCTGGGATCAGCCTGTGCCTGGACCTATTTGACAGCTCCGCAAAGGTGCTGAAGCCACAGGACCTGGGACAAGGGATCCGCACCGCAGCTGCACCGACTCTTAGGAGATCTGCATAACCCTAAGCACTCAGCAGAAGCCAAGCTGCTCCCTCTAGCTGCCCATGCTGACCCCTTGGCACCACTGAACGTGCCCTTTTGTTAAAGGTACTGCAGAGCTGATCCCCCTGGGAGGAGCTGAGAGAGAGAGAGAGAGAGGGGGGTTTCACACCTGCCATGCACTGATTTCCCCCCTCCTTCCAGCCCGCACCTCCTCCCCCCCCTTTCCCCAGCGAATTGCCCGGGACATAAATGATAGAGGATACCATGACTTTGCTGTCTCTCCTGGGTAGGATCATGCGTTACTTCTTACTCAGACCGGAGACCTTGTTCCTGCTGTGCATCAGCCTAGCCCTGTGGAGTTACTTCTTCCACACGGATGAAGTGAAGACCATCGTCAAGTCCAGCAGGGACGCCGTGCAGATGGTGAAAGGCAAAGTGGCCGAGATCATACAGAATGACCGGCTTGGAGGGCTGGATGTGCTGGAGGCGGAATTCTCCAAGACTTGGGAGTTCAAGAGCAACAATGTAGCGGTGTACTCCATCCAGGGCAGGAGGGACCACATGGAGGATCGCTTTGAAATCATCACGGACTTGGTCAACAAGAGCCACCCTTCCATCTTTGGCATCTTTGATGGCCATGGAGGAGAGGTAAGTGGCACACGTTGGCTTTTACCAAACCCTGATGGTGTGTGACAATAAGGTGTGTGGGGCACTGGGGGTTTGTGGAGCACTGGGAGTTACTTTAAGGGGGTTATCAGATGTGTGATCAATGTGATCCTTTTATCTGTCATAGATAACTGTGACTAGTGTTCTAGTAGAAAGAAGATAGTTTAGAGAGATATGTAGCTAGTGGATAGAGTAAATTTGCTGTAACTGTCACATATTTGAGCGAGCTTAATATAAAAAAAAAACACATTTTTTGGTTGTTGACCCACATACACACACAGATTTAAACTCTTTTAGTCCAAATAAGAAAGGTATTGCCAAGTACTCCAATACTCATTATATGTATAATATTGTGTGTATGTACTGTATGTTTATAGATAGATTGATTGTCAGGGGGGCACACACTATAGGTCCACATCTGCACACTGATGACAAATACCTAGAATAAAAAAGTTCTATACAGTCAGCAGCAATGCAGTAAACTCCAAAATATAACTTGTATTCATCACATAAAATCCGGGTTGATATTTTAGTCCATCTTCTAGCATCTTTGTTAAGTTATAAAGGTTCTGGAGGTCCTAGAGGTTGGCCTGAGACACCAACCTAGAATTTATGTGACGGCATAAAAGTTCTAATTAATCTATAAAGCCCAAGGAAGGCAAAACCTCACTGCATCTATATGAAATAATAAATGGTCAGTCCTGAACTTCACCCAGGTGATTTGACTGACAGATAGTGTGCAATTAACTTTGCTTCTGTTACAAAGGTAAATAAATGCCAAAAATATATATAGATGCACACTTAAATTCACCATTGAAATGTTTGTATGCTTCAAGTCAAAGGCTCAGTGCAAAATATGTCAATAAATGTGCCCTGTTTTCTAAAAGAGTTTTGGTAAGGATTGTTGACTTTTTTTCTATATAATGATGTAAAAAAAATGAGCTATTTTTTATGTCACAGCAGTGTGGTGTTATCTACATGTTTTATACTATTCATTTTCTCTTTTCAATAGACAGGGAAATGATCTGATACCTTTTTAAATGAGAAAATCGGCTCTAATTGATGCTTCATGCATTCAGTATTTTTCATGCATCTGAATAATACAGAATTTTTATTAGTGCTTCATAATGTAGCTAAATAGTAATCTTATGCTCTGACTCACCACACATGACTTTTTTCTGAATCCTTTATAAAATACATGTTAATACAATGTTATGTAAAATTCTATTCTGTGTCACAAATATAAATTCCTTTAATATTTTATCACATTTTTCTGGCTACAGTTTTTAATGGGTCACTAAATCCTCATTATGATCAAGGTTTATAATATATGTATATGAAGACTGAATTTGACTTACAATAACAATGGTTATAAGATCTTATATTAAAAATGATTTAAATGCATGATTCATATTGTAATTTTCCATTAGAATTCTATTTTTCATCTGTAAGTCTGGCCCCCTTTGACCCCTGCATATTCAATTTGTTTGCATCTGAGGACTTCATATTGTGCCTTTCCAATCAACTGTAGGTGCAGTGACCATTCTGACCAGCACAGTTGAAGATAAACTGTGAAATTGAGGTTTCATAGTAATGTCTTTTTAAATATGTTTTCTAATTGTATGCAGAATTTCTAAACCTTTTAGCAAACCTGAATAACACAGCATAAACATGCATTTTATGCACATTTATTGAGAGAGGTTTAGTGTTCCTTTAATGTCAGTGAACTGCATTTTGGTCTGTGGTTGCATAGTTTTATTTTGAGCATTTACAGAACTTCTAAACAGCAAAGAGAAAAGGGATCTTAGAACTGTATTATCTAAATACAGTCACAATATAATATGTGATTTTAATATACACAAATTTAAATATTGATGTGTAAATTACTTGTATATTAAAATGTACCTGTCACCTCAAAACTCTAATACTAAATTAGGTTCACTAATGAAATAAATTCTTTTTTTTTTAATATATACTAGTATGTATTTAAAAATGTACCTTTACATATAGCATTTCTCACTGTCATTTTCTGTGTGAACCCGACTTTTCTTTCTCGGGTTGGGCGGGGCTAAATGATGATTGATATTATAGCTTCTCCAATCAGATCGGATTGTGATTTAAGGGATCTGATCGGAGGAACTTTAATGTCAGTCATCGTTTTAACTCCACCCAACCCGACTCGAGATTCAAGACTGGCGTTGGAGCAAAAAAGAAGCAGGGAGTTTGCTTCTTTTACTACAGTCTTAGCTGAATGATTTTAGCATTCAGCTAATGGTTCTCAACCTTTTTATTGCCGTGACCCTTTAGTATAATTCCCCATGGTTTGGCAACCCCCATTTATTAATTATTATTGGGCAACCAGATTTAAACCTTAATACAAACAAAAGTTCTCGCAGCGCTTGCTGTTGTAGTGCAAATAAGTGCCTTGATTTGTCTCTTGCCGCTCTCTCCTAGGGAGTTCGCTCCTCTTCCCAAAAGAGAATCCTCCAAAATATTTGTATTTGCCCTTCTCCGCAGTTGTTACTTTTGGCAGATTTAAACCTTATAGTTCCAGTGGTCTTAGGTGACCCCAGGCAAATTATCATTCGACCCCAAATGGGGTCGCGACCCACAGGTTGAGAACCACTGAGCTAAGAGAATTACCTGTTACCTAAAAAAAAAAAAAAAAAAAAAAAAAAAAAGTCTGACGGGTCCACTTTTAAAATAAAAAATATGCACAATTACACCATGCGCCATGTACATTGCTGGAAATTCTTGCAGTCTTTTAGGTAATGACCAGTATTATATATAAAATCGACTGAAGAATTATTATCAGGGCATTGTTCATGTGATTGTATCAGCTAATGAAGTGCTTCTATGATTTTCTACCAAAGATTCTTTATATTTATAAGGTTACTGTAACTTTTGTCAGTTAACCAACTATCAAATATATCTTTCACCATTTTCTGTTACTGTGCTGGGTGGGAGTTGTTCTTAATAGTTGGAGGATTGAGTTTTCCATGCCAGAAAATATATTCCAACATTTATAAAGTAATGTTCCCACTAAGCATTAAGGGCCTTACTGACTAAAGGATGAATTCACCTCACTGCAATTTGAGTCGCATCGCCAATATAGTTGCAAATTCACTTCTTCTTTATAAAACACCAGAAAGACTTGTCAAACACACGGACAGCAAATTTCTCTGTCAGATGTGTTGTGTGGCGTAGTTTCTTAAATAGAAGTCATGTGAATTGATAAGAATTCCCCCTGTGAAGTGTAGTGATGTCAGCCTCCCCATATCCCTAACTGTATATAAGTGAATAATACATCTATTTCTATGTCACCTTGTCAATTAGTCACAATTGCTATTTTCACTTGTGAATGAAGTCGCCTGACGCCACACCAGATCCTTGCTATCAATCCCTCATTATTCTTACGTGGGGAATTCAAATGGGTGAATTCAGAGGAGTACACCTTCTCAAATTCACTCCATCTTTGACTCCATTGTTTGCTCAATAGTCGACGTAGCTGTGCATGAGCAGGCAAAGTGATGCAAAGTGCTTCATGAGATCGTGACTAATCACAGTCACCTGAATTAGATGCGTATTGGCCACATCACAAAGTTTGTTCAATAAGTGAACATTGGAAAGTGGCGATCAAATGCAAATTCAGAGCTATACACTGCTATTAGGCGTTTAGCCATTATCTATGAGATGCTACTCTCAGTGCTTTTCCTTAAACCTCACTGATATAAGGTAAAATTCATCACTATCACTCTAATAATATTCATGTAAAATGCAAGATAAAACATCTGAAATATTCTACTGGTATGCTGTGGTCATGTTTTCAGAACATATCTGTTATTATAAACCTAGACATTTTGCTTTTATGGTTTCCATTAGGGGTGTGCGATATTTAAAAAAAAAAAAAACGATTTTTTTTTTTTTAAATTATTTTTACTTACCCGATATCAATAACTGCCGATAATCCTCCTCTTCTTCTGCAGCTTGATCCTTGGCGGCGCCTGTGGAGCTTCCAGGAGGTGGGATAAAGCAGCGGCTAAGCAAACTTAGAAAGAAAAACAGAGACTCACCCGCGCAGCCGCATGCGTTTTAATGAGCTATCGGCTGTTAGTGCGGCTGCGCCGGGTGAGTCTCTCTGCTTTTCTTTCTAAGTGGGCTGAGCCGCTGTTTTATCTACACCTCCCGGAAGCTCCACACAATTACCCGATATTGCAGTTTTGCAATATCGGGTAATCACTGTGTGCGATATTATCGTGAACGATACATATCGCACAACCCTAGTTTCCATACAGTGAGTTGGAGGTATAATTCCTCAGCCCTGTTCAATAAGATATGTTTGTGGATTACTGGATTCATTAATTCCCAGGTTTCCTTTGGTGCTGAGGTGGTTATTGTATGCTAGAAGCACATGTATGCAGACAGATCTAACCTGTGTATGTAGACAGTACGTAGAGCATGAACAAGGAGAATTAGGGGTATATTTTATTGCATAGGGCTATAGTACTGGATAGCGAATGTATGTATGTACGGTACTTCATTATACACATGTACATCAGTATATGTATGTATGTATGTATATATAATTTTATTTATAAAGCGCCACAAATTTACGCAGCGCTGTACAATTCAGCGATACAAATACAATACAAACAAGGGAAAAGTGCATTAAACAATACAAGTGATGCATCAAATTAAATGCTAGGTTGTGATTGACACAGGAGGTTGCTAAAGTTCTCTTTAATTAGTGTTTCTTGATTTTACCTAATTTAGATATAAAAGATTGGAAAGTACCAGACTTAATGATTCTATAGTTTTTGGATTCAGCTGACTACCAAATTCTAGAGAAAATTTTTTTTTTGTTGTTGTTGTTGTTTACTGGTTTTACTTGGAGAGTGAGGGAGACACATCATCATTAGTTAGACCAGTGGATCTTAACCTTGTTTGAGGTACCGAACTCACCAGTTTCATATGCACATTCACCTAACCCTTCTTTAGTGATAAATCACCCTTCTTTAGTGATAAATCCCTTGACCTCTGTGGCGGAGGCTCCGCCGAATCCCTGAGACCGACTCACCAAACCCCAGTTAAGAACCACTGAGTTAGACCAAGGAATATTGCCATTGGGATGGTCATATGGGAAAGACAAAAACCTATTTCTTTCAGAAAACTACATCTACATTATCAAAAACATGCCGGACCAGATGTCTAAATTGGCTCAGCCTGCATTACACCTGCGAACTGCATTTGTTTCATTTACATTTTTTCAAGTTGTGCTTAACCACTGCATCATTTTATTGCTAATGGCAACGATCGACTAGAACTATTGATTTAAGATCTTGAACCATCTTTTGACTGTTAGATCCACTTCTCCAATAAAGAGACAATCAGTTTGTCTTGTGAAGCTTATCAATTTGATAGCAGCTTCTTCATTCTATGATGATTTACCTGTTCCTAAATGATTGACCCTTAAATCACAATCTATTAGGGATCTGATTGGAGGAGCTATAATGTCATCATCATCACCTGACCCAGGATAGAAAAGGCAGGCTGACAGGGAAGATGACGGAGAAATGCTGTTTAAAGGTACTTTTTTAAATTTTTTAAAAATACATTAATATTTACAAAATGTTTATTTCATTAGTACAATCTAAATTAGTATTAGTGTTTTGAGGTGACAGGTGCACTGTATTAACTTGACAAAGAGTTGAGGGACCCGAAACAGGTTGTGAAATAAATAACTAAATTCTTTGCATCATATATGATCTGCTCCAGCTTCATATATTCTATTGTTACAAATGGACAAAGCAGCATTTAGCAAAAGAAACTGTGCAGTCTGGGTATTTGTATGACATAAGCAGGAGGAAATTCCTTTCTTTGGGAGAAAAGATTGCATAGAATAGGGCTGACTTTAGGGAACAAGCAGAAGACCTACTGTTGCTGTCTTTGTTTTGTATTTTTATATTGTACAGGATTTCATTAGAGTCCTTTGGGCTGTGGATTGTTTTAGCTTTATATGGCTTTATTATATGAATGCAAGCTGGTAATATCATATTGTGTTTTCCATTTTCTCGGTGTGTAATGAAAATGTTCAACCAATTTCCATAAATAGCAGTGCACAAAATCCTAATGAATATAACCTTTTTCTGCATCTGATCAGTCAAAAAGCTATTTAACAAATAAAACTGTAATATTTAAAAAGTGTTTTTAAAATAAAAATATCAGTTATTTAATAAACCATTTAAGGGGTAGTCAGTAGCCATAGGCTGATATTATATTATTATATTATATTTTATATTATATATATATATATATATTTTTTTTTTTTACTTACTGCTGCCATGTGTGCCAGCTATGCACACCAAGAATATCAGATATTTGGGAGATCAGCACTAGATCATGTTTGTAGAAAGTCATTAGATACAAAAAGGACAATGATCTTCTGTTGTTTGTCTTAGTCTAAAAATATCTCCCATTATTGGACAGGTGGTTGAAATGAAATTGCAGTGTACACAGCAAAAATTGTTGGCAGAATGTTAATACATCATAAATAAATAATATGCGTAGGCGGTGCCATGGCAGGGACTCGTATATATTGGTTAGCTTTATTTAAAAAATGGTAATACTATTATATTATACTGGATTTAAAATTTGGGTGCTGCTCAGACAGACACTTTAAGGGTAAGGCAGCTACCACTATATTCTCTTTTAATTATGCAAGAGACAAGGATTAATGGCACATGAAGGTGTAGTGCTCTTCTACAACTTGTGTTTCTGCGACCATTGTTTGATTTTTAATAGACAAGAGACTTGCTATTGTCTTGTAGTACAGTTTTTGACTGCAGAAGGATGTTTTTATTGTACTGTATATAGTGTAGTTTATAAAATGTGTTCGTTATACTATTTTATAATGATCATAATAACTAAATAATTGCATACATAGTGCAGTAGTATGAGGAGCTTGTATAGTGAGAAACAGTGAATAAAAGGACTTGAACGCCAATGTTTTAATGCTGGTAATATTACATTTAATAATGGTAAAATATTGATTTAGCTGAAATTGATATTTATAAAGACCCCTCTCACCTTTTTTTTCACCCAAAATTGTTTGCTTGGTTTAGGGTGGTGAAAGCCTACTATTCACTATAGAGATGGTCCTGCCACTTAGGCACAGTTGTATTATTTTTCCCATGGAATAATGGCAATGTCACTATTAAAATGAATGGAACTCTTATAGAACATTGTGTAAAGTGTGATGAATAAATATTCATCTATGTCGACTCATCACCATTATTTATTTGTGTCTAAATTGGTCGAATCAAATGCTGCATTTGATTCGACCAACAAAAGGTGTCAAAACAAATCAAAGTACAACAAACAGGTGGAAATGACCTTTATAAATAATCTTCAAAAAACTCAAAAGTTTGATATTTTATTTTACAAGTCAGTTTATGCCCATTTAGGCTTTCTGAGGCATTATCTGAAAGTTCCTTTTGAAACCACAAACAATTTTTTCATATGTGGTAACTGACAAAAATGCTATTGCCCGCTTGGCAATCCAAGCCCTCATTCACTTATCAGCATAGGTATAAGATCTGCTGTTTAAACTGCCAGCAGTTGTTGCCAGTTGTAGTGAATGGAACTTGGGGAGCATGCAGTCTCATGGTTGGCGAAAGCTGCAAACAGCTTTATGTGGCACTAGCTAGAAAAACTAACTGCCATCCTTAGCATGACCTTCCTAGTGATATTGGTCTTTCAAAAAAAAAAAACATCTCTTTTAACTAGCTGGGAAAAATATATCTTGTTAGGTTAGTCATTATGGACATTATTCTCAAATTAGGGTGAATTAACCAGTCGAATTCACTGCGCTACAATTCGTGAAGTATTTCCAAAATAGACGCATATTCACTTCTCACTATTGACTAAGTGGAGAATATACTGTACTTGTTGTGCAGGTGGACAGGGGTGATTGCTGTTGCATGCGTAGTCTGGAGTAGTCAGGCAGATATAGGTAGGATGTGAAGTCGTGGAATGAGGTGAATTCGACACATATTATATATATGTCACTGTGTCCCTAGGTCATGTTGTCACTTAGTTGCAATTGCCATTGTGACTTTTGAATAAATAGTCTTCTTACGCAACACTGGAGCCCTGTCATCAACCCCCAAATATGACACTTTGAAATGGCAAAATCAAACAGGTGAATTTGGAGCAATTCACCTAGTCACATGTGCACCTTTGACACTCTTCGCAGCTTAGTCAATAGTAGAAGTACCTGTGCACGTGCATACAAAGAGATATGAAGAGCTCTGTAACTTTGCGACTACCGCATTGAACTGGCCATGAATTCACCACTTCCCAGGGGTTATTCAATAAGTGAACATGGGGAAGAGGCGAACAGATGTGAATTCTGACCTCCAAGTGACTATGCAGACTTTTGACAATGCGGCTCGATATGTATTAATACCTAAGGCACAGGTATTTCTTTCTAATCACTGTATATGTTTCTTATTATTTCTATTTATTTATTTGTTTGTTTTTTTCTTTGAATCTACCTTGAGTAACAAAAAAACATAATTTTGAAACAATAGATGCTCATACTTAATGAGTTTGGTAAAGCTTCAGTGGGTTATTCAGTAAGGTGCGAATTCGGCTGTCGAATTCGCAAACAGCGGATTCCCATAGCAATTCTGCGACAATTGCCGCATTGTAAAGTCACAACAATTTTTTACTGTTACTATTGTGACAATTTCCCATAATAAAGTTGCGACTGCGACAATATTCTCATTATAAAGATGCCACTGTGACAGTAGCAGCCTATTATGACTGTCTTTATCTGGTGAATTCGCACCTCTACGCAACAATTGAGACTTTAGTGAATAAACCCCTCAATATTTACCAAGTTTCCAAAGTTTCCAATATAATACTTCTGCTTACTGTGTCACCATTCGCCTAAATATCTATGCCATGACAAGTCACATTATTTTGCTTTATATGTATAATGTTAAGTTTGCATGTAAGTACTCTCATCATTAAGCTCCTGCCACTGTAGAGAGTATATTTAAAGCAGAAGTGGGAAATTTGTCATTTAAGTTTGAGAAATCTATATATTAAATAGGTTATTCTTCTTTTTTGGGTTGATAAAAGGGTTTATCACTGAATTCACATGTATAAAAGTTGTGTCATCATGGTATGTATAGAAGTATTTATACATTGAGTTATGATGTTTATAAAATGTTGCACTTTTTGACGTGCAGGTACAGTAAATACAAAATAAGTAACTGCACTGCTGATTTAGAATTTGTAGAGTATTATTTCAGGACAGACCATTATCAGCTGCTGTGTTTTTAACAAAAACTTAGTATTTTCTCTACATCTTTGCCATTATTATTATGATAATGTGGAGCCCTAGGCAAGGTATAGCAGTAGAATGCAGGAAAACAGCAATGTTAACAAATGACTTATCTCAGGAAAAGGTCAACATTTTTTTTTATTCTACTTTTATTTATGCGCTGATAGTGGGATACAATACATAAAATGTATGATGAGTACAATGCTGTAAATAGGATCAGCTGTTAATAAAAGCATACATAAAATTACAAACGTCCCAGCCTTCTCTTTTTTTAATGAAAACTGTCAACATTTTTAATACATGGACATGGAAAATGTTATTTTCTTGTGCAGAAGAACATCCCATTTAATGAATTAAAAAGCAAGTCCTGTTAATATGATTGACATCATAGCAGATGGTAACATTAAGCGATGCATTTCTTTATAATGGATTTTGCAGCCGAATATACTTGATGTTCTCCTCTATCATATACACATTGTAATCCCCAAGTTGATTTATGTTTTTGTTGTTGTGCTTTGGCATAGCTGCTGTGAATGTTCTTCAGCTGCTGTAAGAGATCAGAGGAGAAGCAATCATGGAAAACAACAGTAGAACGCATAGCTATGTGCACACTGAGCAGTTAAAGTGACCATGCAGAACATAGGTCTAGCTAAATCACATAGTGGAACTGAGGATTACACTGCTGTGTTTGGATTCATTTGGAGTTAGTAATACATCAGCTGCTGTGAATAGCTTCCAACTGGGGCTTTAGAAATCATTTTCCAGGATTGCTTTTGCTTAGGAAACAGAAACATCAGTAAACTGCAACAAAACAGATGGCCACAAAAGTCTGTGGGTGAACATGTGTAACTGTGGTGCACATTGTTGTCATGAGAATTACTTAAACAAAATGCCTCTAGATGTATTTTCTTGTGGTAAACAGCACTGCATCTGTGCACCGTTGTTGTAGGAAGTTGCCAATGGACTCTTGGGGCATGCATTTTATTAAGGTTAACTGGTGACTATGGTTTTAACCTCATGCAGCAAAACTTGGACAAACTGTCCTTTGCCACTGCTTCTTTACCAACACAACAGTCTTGCTTTATGACTAAGATATAGACGGCCTTTTTACACAGCTAGTAACACCAATAAAATAAATTACTGTTTGGACTGGCATGGCAGTTATTCCTTGCCATTACTTGTAAAAATTTGATTTTGTAATTTTCATTAATTTATCTCTCTCTCTCCTGTAGTGTGTGAAAAACAGACTTTCCTATTTTTCCTTCAAAACACCCCTTCCTAAAATGCTGGAGTCATTGCAGTGGGTTTCCCCTTGTATGGTTGTATGGTTGTAAGGAGCTGAGTTTTATTTAACAAAGCAGCAGATAGTTTGCTTCTTTAACTTTTTATCCTTCCACAGAATGATGTTTTAACAGTGATAACCAGTACTACAGGGTATGACAGCAGCAGGGAAAATCAGCACAGATAAAAATATATACCTTTAAAAACCTGAAATCACACATTAACTAGAGAATTTTATTTTGATTAGTGTCACACAGGAAACGTGATGTTTAAACTAAGCACATAGACTAGGCACATGACTTTCTCTTTAGTTTATTCAGCAGATTCCCTTCATACAGGACTAGATTTCTTTAAGTTTGCATACACCTACTCAACTACAGTTTGCCAATTGCAGTTGACACTATATAGGGGCATATTTACTAAATTCATAAACCTAATTATCGCTGTCTTCAACAGTTATTGCTGTTATTTTTGGAAATTTGGTTCACATCGCTGTTCACATCAAGCTGCGATATTTTGCTATGGTAGTGATGTATGCAGTAAAGTTAACTTTGAAATATCGATTATGGCCCTTCATAAGTCCCTCACCCCCTACCTAACCATGGTGTGAGGGTACTGAGGTGAGACTCGCACCCCCTAACTAGTGGTGTGCCGGTCTTTCATATCACCTGTCAAAAAAAAAAAAGAAACACACTAACAATTTAAAACAAACATTAATTAACCAATTAGCAACAAATATAAACCCAAGCGCTAATTGATTAATAATACATACAATTACAGCAAATCAACAATAAATTAATGCAATTAGCCAATCAGGAAGAGGCTTGGGGTATAGAAGACATGCCTGAGAGGAACCTTTTATACTCCAAGCCTTTTCCTGATTTAAATTCAAAGTTTAATATTTTTAAAAGTGCACTATAGGAATAACTGGCAATACAAGCCATATTGGAATGTTTTCTTTTCCGGGTTTAATGGTACCTAAAGGGTATGTAAACCCTGTCTATAAAGAAAGTCCCATTTTCCTATTGTCAATCAATAAAGTGATTATGAAACTCCTGACTCACCTCTTATTCAGCAGGGCTCAAAATCCGCCTGTAACTGTTTTCTCACTCTGAATGAGTTCCCTGCTGTGTGTAGCCATGCCCCTCTTTTCCCTGACTTCCTCTCTCCACAGCTGACCACAGAGGTGGTTGAATAGCTTTCATCAGCGCATGCTCAGAGATACAAACAGGCTTTTTATATAAGGAGAAGGGAAAGGGATTCTACCCAAGAACCTGCTCTCTGAATAGTGAGTGATGTCACTTGGGGGCAGGACTTATCTGCACTATACAGGAAGAGCCTGTACACAAAACTGCTGTGGGAGCAGGGTCGTTTAAACAAGAAACAAGCACTACTGATCCCAAAATCATTTTTACATTTTAATGTTTAGCTTCGCTTTCTACAGTATATTTGTCAAATATAAATAATGTTATATTCAAACTTTTAATACTTTTTAAAATAGGATTATCAGTGACTGACCAAACGGAAACACTCTACGCTGCAAGCCAGAGGCATACAGTAACAAACTGATGTATATAACTGTTAGTTGTATAACTGTTCTTTTACATGAAACTGCAGAATTTTTTAGGCATTATTACATGCTTAAATATATTACATGCTTAAATTGATATCTTATGGTCCACCTTTGTTTTGAATTACCATTTGGAAAGACATTAAATTGTTTGACAGTCAGCAAGATCCAAACTTGTGCTTTCTCAGTTGCTTCCTCAAAAACTGTAATCTGACATGGTCCTGTAAATGATTGTGTACATTATTACAGCTAATCTGCTGTATCACTTTCTGTGCATAGTGTTTTGCTGTACTCAAGGTGATCTTTGGTAGGTGGCTTTTGTAAGCAGCACTGATATCTTCTGGGTAAACCTTAAATATAGTTTTTCAGTCTGGTTATTAACTTGCATTTCTGTGAGTATTCATTTGCAAGCTGTGTTGAGCATGAAAGATAGAAAAGCCTAAAGCTTTTAGATTTTTAAAAACTTCCCATGTCTCTAAAATCAGATCTTTAGATATAAATAAGATTATCTGCAAAAATTTAAAATTGTGTAGTATAAAGTCTGTCTTTAGGGTAAATTAATTTAATAGTAATTTTATCTCGGTGAGCACATTTCCCTTGCTATAATACATATTATTCGCCTTGCTGTTTAGCTCATTCTTTTAGCAGGATTTTTATTAAGATGAAAGCCAAATCTCATTTATGTTCTTACATTTGGTATTTGTAGGAGAAAGCTGCTATCGGCACTGAAAAATATATATGACAACAACCCAACCTCTGCTGATGGGGTCCTGAACACTCCATTTACAAAGATCATTTTCTAACTTTGTAACCTCAAGCAAAATATGGTATAATCAAAGAGTTATTTAATGCTATTACAGACAGAGAAACATGTTTCCATGGGAAGAAAATAGATTAATGTGAAGATGTCATGGCATTTGTACTTTAAGTAAATCTATTCCATTCAACTCTGAAGAAATAGTGTCTTTCTTATTGTGCCGGTGTAGCCAATTTAAAAATGTTTTTATTGACATGCTGAATATAACTTTTTATGCATTTTTACATCTAAAGTTGTTTACAATTCCATAAAAGCCAATGAAAAGCTTTATAAAGATCACCCTAAAGGGATATTTATAAAAATGTAAGAAATTTTTTTTCCTGGTATATTGATATGCCTTTTAATTAGGTCAAACATATCAATATAGCTGAAAAGTATTTGTCTGGTTG
Organism: Pipa parva; assembly: GCA_019650415.1. Classification (NCBI taxonomy): domain Eukaryota; kingdom Metazoa; phylum Chordata; class Amphibia; order Anura; family Pipidae; genus Pipa; species Pipa parva. Next base: position 40,789 of record WMED01000066.1, read on the forward strand.
ATGGAGGTGAAAACCCATTGTTTCCTATGGAGATAGTTTAGAACACTTTTTCTAAGTCCCCATCGAAAAGATCAGTGATATTGATGGAAAAGGAGCTCCACTGAAAGTAATGTAAAGTACAGCGGTATTAACGCATTGATATTAATTGATATCGATCTTTTTTTATAGCAAAAGATTTTATTTAGCATTATATAAATTGAGGGAAATTGACTCAAAACTTCAATGTGGCGAAAAAGCAGCGAAACGGATTGCAGCAAATGGGTTATAATGTGTTTTGTTGGCAGAGGTGAAACGGGCTTGAAAACACATAGAAAACAAAGTCAAACTGCAGGCCATCGAGCTCACCTGTACTGTGACTTTTCCACACATGGTTTACCACCATAAATTGCTTACCACCTATTTTCTTGAGGTAAACCACAAATGGTTAAGTTGCGCTTTAGCTTTATTTTCTGTGCGTTTTAATGCATAGTGTGCTTTTGCCCTAAAGGCAAATGCATAGTACATTTATAGAAATCTAGGTACCTAGTGCAAGAGCAATATAATACAGGGGATATATAGGGTTGCAATCCAAAATTAAATTGTTCCCAAATTTTTCTAAAATCTCCATTTTATAGCCTAGATCAGTGATGGTCAACCTTTTGAGCTTGTGTGTCAAAATTTCTTGCAAAAACTGCTGCTGTCGCAGTCCTATAGGAATGTTGTCGCAATCACAAATTTACTAAGAAAATACAAACTGCGCCATGATGCATGTCAGGAAAAACATCTCATGTTAACCATCAAAGGCTTAGATCCTGCTCTTTACTCCACTTTTTTTGTCTTGAGCTCGCTTTTTTTCCTCCTATCTCCTACAAATCAGAGTAGGACATCTTCAAGTTCATTTTTTTTCATTCAATTCAAGCTGATGTGTAGAGCTATACTCTATCATTGTGCTTTAGGTAGCTTGCACAGCACCCATCTTTTGGTTGAAAAGTGAATGCTACAGAAATAGGGGGGAAAAAAATAAATGCTAATTAGGACATGCCCACTGCTTGTTTTACTTAAAGAATAACTAATGTACCCTAACCCTTACTGCTAGACAGAAAGAACAGGCTATGCCAGCCTAACCTACTATACTATTAAGCAGTAAATCAGTACCTGTTGGGCTGTGGTGCTATTTATAGAATTGTTGGTGCTAGTTGATTGGATCCTCTGTAGCAGGGGTCAGCAACCTTTGGCTCTCGAACCAGATGTGGCTCTTTTGATGGCTGCTGGCTCTTTGACTGTAATGAGTGATGCTCACATGCACGCACCACTCATTACAGTCTGCCGGCTAATCGCCAGCAAGCGCTGTAGAGATAAAGCTCTCTCAGTGCTTCTGGGTTGCTAGCCAATCTGGAGCCATTAATGTTACCATACTTATGGGTTGCTAGCCAATCTGGAGCCGGTGACATCACCTATATGACGTCAGTGGCTCTGGATTCAAAAGGGCTGAGCAGAGCCGCACTATATGGCTCTCTCAGTCAAAAAAGGTTGCAGACCCCTGCTCTGTAGAATGCTAATGGATCCCTGACAAATCATCACACATTTTTTGACTTACTGGGGAATATCACATGGTACATTGAACTGTACTAGTAATCTATAGGGCCCATTAGTTCAATACTGATTTCTAACAGTTAGAAAAACAACCACCCGATTTGTTATTTTGGGTTACTGGACCTAGATGATCTTACATTTACCTAATAGTGGTAACTCATGATAAGAATGCCACTTAGTGTGAAAGCCAGGATTTTATTTTATTTTTTTTTTTTTTTTTTTTTTTTTTTTTTTTTTTTTTTTTTTTTTTTTTTTGCATTTTGATCTCAGAACCATTCTGATAAAGACATGCAAAAAAGAAAATAATATTTGTTCCGGTTTATTTTCTTTCTGTTATATTAGTTACTGTTTTTTTGAAACTAGAAGGCAGTTGACTAGCATGAGCAGTATAAAATAAGAGGTCTTGGCCATTGCCTGGTGATCAGAGTAATGTGTGTTAAAAACAGCAGCTGCTGCTGAAATAATCTCAGACAGAATCAACACAGTATGTGATTTCAGGAAATGAACAGTGATTGATTAGCTCATCTTTCCTAAAAATACTGCAGTAAAGAAAACTTGTAGAAAGTACTAGGGTTTTTTGTTTCCAGTGTTGCTCTTGTTTATACACAAGGACACTAACAGTTAATAAATCTAGAAAACAGGCAGTTTGAGGTTTACAGAGGTAAGATATCCAATGCCTTACATCAAGCCTGAATATCAGTAGAACTATCCATATGGAGGTCAACAATTGGCAGATTGCTTGAGTCAGTGGGAAATTTATAAAGATCATTTCAACCTGTTTGATTAGTTTCGCCATGTTTTGCTGCATTTTTCATGTTCATTTCCATTTTGCTGCACTTTTTATTTGACTGATTTATATAGGATCGAAAAAAGTTCTCGATATTGAAAAGGATTGTTGTTAATAAATATTAATCTGTTAATACTGGTAAACTTTGCAGCATTTCAGTGCGGTTCAGCTTTCCTTTTCAGATGGATATTGACAATCTTTTCCAACAAAAAATGAATCTGATTGTGGTTGAAAGAAAATTAAACTAATTTTCTCTATGGGTGAATCTTTAGTGGGGTGGGGAAAAATACTTACAGTCACCTTCTTTACTTCAGTGCTGTCTTCTGCTTCAAGATAGAGCTAGTCTTCTTCTCTGCTGTTCCAGCAGCAGGATTGTCTTCTAGTTGTCGCCTACTCTTCAACATGAGAAGTAGTTTGAGTATGCTCAGAAAAAATATCACTGATGTTGTAGAGAAAGCAGAAAGTGAAAAGGTTAGCGGCCCTGGAAGAGAAGAAAAGAAGATCAGCTCTATTGTGAAGCATGAGGCAGCCCTGGAGTACAGTGTTCTTTATTTCCCTCTGAGCCCTTAATAATTAGACAAAAATTGAGTGACAGGACCATCTCTGCAAGAAAGATGTTTTTTTCTCTAGCCTATATCGGGCAAAAACTTTTGGTTGAAAAAACTGGTTGCAATGGGCTTTATAAATATAGATATCGGCGATATTGATACTTTAACGCTATTTAACCTTATTTCACTAGCATTAACCAGATTGAAAAAAAAAATCTATTTCTTTAAATATCCCTTTATATGTTGTTGTCAGAAACCGGGTTAGTAAACTGGTTGGGTGGAGAAGGAGGTAGCAGCCAGGTACAGATACAGAAGAGTAACACAGTGAACTTGGCTCCAGTGAACCCCAAGGTGCGGAGTCTAAGGTATACCTGCTCTTTACCCTAGACCTCCACAAGGTGATATGGCTTTTGCTGTGAAAGTATAACCAAGTCGTGGCCTACTGGGGTTGCTACAGATGGTCAGACAGCAGGCAGTAGAAGAAGAAAATGGTCACAAACAGGTAAGGTTCAAGGCAAGCAGCAGACAAGGATGGTCTGTATACAGAACAAAGGGTCAAGGCTGGCAGAGTTCAATTGAATCTGAGGTGCAAGCTAAGGTCAGTCAATACATGAGAGGACAAAACAGGATCAGACTCAGAATCAACAAATGGAGTTATATATTCGGGCACTGATGCAGAGGGCAGACTGGTTTATAAAACCAAAATAGCAGGAATGCAACCGTACCATGCAATCTCATCCACGATGGAATGTTGCACTTACGCCAGAAGACTGCAACGGAGTGCCATGACTGCGAGGGTAATTCATCTTTCTGACAGTTATATCGGGGTGAATGACAAGTCATCTGTATATTTACCTTGTTTAAGATTTGAGAAGAGAGAAAAATTCAAAATAAATAAATTACAATGTATCAAAAAGGGCAAAAACTGTCCCTAAGTCTAGAACCCCAAAAATTCCAATTCACTGATATGTAGAAATATATACAAATTAAATATTGCCTCCTCCTTTCAAGTTTACAAAAAAAAGACAGTAATTTGTGTTTAAACAAAGTCAGAACTGCAGTGTCATTAGTAATTTGCTTTGCTACTGAACTCTGTGGAAGCTCAGCGTCCACACTGTTTAAAGCACTGTGAATCTGCAGGAATGGGTGAGAGGAAATGACATGTACATACTGTACTGTTGTATATATTTGATCACTTGTTTCTTTTATCATTTTAGGGGAAGCTGAGCTTCCCTTGCAGTCTTAGAGCAGCCGCCCCTGGTACTAGCAAAATGTTATCTTAAAGTACTATATACTGTAGTATAGTTTTGTGGTGGTCTTTTCATTGCAGACTACAGCCATTTCCCCTCTAAGAATTACCCCTTGACTTAACTAGCATTTGGTTCTCCTTTAATACCTTTTCTCTGGGCTGTTAAATGTCCTCTGATGGGGCAACTTTGGGAGTAACTTTTACAACAAATGCATAAGCCTGGGGTCTGTTACTAAGCAAATATTGCACCATGGGCTAGAATGGATGGTGTAGACACAAATGGAGTTTTGCAGTGCATAGGAGGCAGAGAAGATACAAATCTAATATATCAAGCTTCTCACCTGAAGTGTTTCACAGGATGTCACTGTTTTAAATGAGACTAGAGAGAGATACATTTTTTAAGTGGCTGTATTATTAACATGGTTTAGTTTCTGCATCTTTAAATTTACTTGGCTTGGTTTATTCTGAATGCTAATGCATCTGCTATAAAGCTAATAAGTTGAAATTCCATACACTATTCCATAAAGAAAGGGAATATGGATATGAAATTCTGCTGAGATCTGCTTTTTCATTGAACAAAGTGATAATTCTTTATAGCAGAAAACAATTGTTAATTTCAGATGCTATTAACTTTTTTTTGTTTGTTTTTTTTACACTGTACTCATTGCAATAAAAGACAGATAATGAGGATTGGAATGGCTTCCTTCCAAGGCTTAAAGCTATGGCTGCATCATTTAAATTACAGAACCCATAACATCATATTTAAGATAACAATATTTCAGCAGAACTGGTCTTGCTTTTCTTGTGTTTTTTTTCTTTTTGTTTTGGATGGCATTTGCGGTGCGTAGAAAGGGCCAAACCTTAAAGGGACACTAAATCTTCATTAACATTAGAGGTTTATAATATGTGTAAATTCCTATTTCACTCTCTCCAATTCATTTTACACCTGTGACTCTTGTGGGTCTATTGGCTCGCATCTGATTGGACTTTGTGTTGTTTACAAAGATAAGTACTGTTGTATTGTATGATACTTTAAATGGACTAACAGTTGTTTAAGACAAGAGACAGACATTCCCTCTTTATCAGGTCGGAGCAAAAGTAGTGAGTAAAATACTCATAGGTGTGCGCAGGACATTTCATTAGAATGTGCTCCCAAAGAAAAAATTCTCAAAAGTAAAGTTTTCCCTGTTCCACTCCTTGCTGTCCCCCTCACTGCAGCTTTCCTTCCTCCCAGCTGCCTCCCCTCCATGCTGCTTTCCTTCCTCTGCTACCCCCTTTACCCTGAGCTACCTGCCCCACAAAACTCCCCCATTCGGTGCTGTCCCCACAACCCCCCTCCCTTACTGTGCTGACCTAATCCCACCTTTCGCCATACTGCTCACCCTCATTCCCCATACTGTGCTGCCTGCCTCACAACAACCCCCCCATTCCCCATACTGTGCTGCCTCCACAACCCCACCCCCACACTATGCTGTCTCCGCATTCCTACCCCTTACCCTCTGAAGGAGGGGGGCACTATCTTGGTGCTTGCCCTCTTCCTTTTCCCTGTTTCCTTCTTACCTCTTCCCTGGCCCAGCTTTGTCTGCTCTATCACATAGCTTTACAGAGATCCTCCCCTCATCGCTTCCTTTAACTTGCTGACAATCACAGGAAGTTAAAGGCCAGTACTGAGGAGAGGTTAGCTGTAGTGCTAAGCACTAGAGCAGACAAGGAGATGGAATGCACCAAGATAGCGTCCTCTCCAGCAGCACACTAGGCGGTTGTCTACCCGTCAGCCAGTCCCGGCTGCTTGCTGCACATTAGGGTGTGCCTGGGTATACAGTGGGTATGGAAAGTATTCAGACCCCTTTAAATTTTTGACTCTTTGTTTCATTGCAGCCATTTGGTAGGAACAAAAAAGTTCATTTTTTTTGCTCATTAATGTACACTCTGCACTCCATCTTAAAAGAAAAATGGTCATAAGTAATAAGTATTCAGACCCTTTGCTGTGACACTCATATTTAAGTCACATGCTGTCCATTTCCTTCTGATCCTCCTTGAGATGGTTCTACTCGTTCATTGGAGTGCAGCTGTGTTTAATTAAACTGATTGGACTTGATTAGGAAAGGCACACACCTGTCTATAAAATGCCCAAGGAGCTCTAAGACAGAATGGTGGCAAGGCACAAATCTGGCCAAGGTTAGAAAAGAATTACTGCAGCACTCAAGGTTCCTAAGTGCACAGTGGCCTCCATAATCTTTAAATTGAAGAAGTTTGGGACGTCCACAACTCTTCCTCCATCTGGCCGTCCAGCCACACTAAGCAATCGTGGGAGAAGAACCTTGGTGAGAGAAGTCAAGAGGAACCCCCTAGACCACTGTGGCTGAGCTCCAGAGATGCAGTAGGTAGATGGGAGAAAAACACCCCCATAGCATGATGCTGCCACTGCCATGTTTCACTGTTGGGATTGTATTGGGCAGGTCATGAGCAGCGACTGATTTTCTCCACACATATTGCTTAGAATTAACACCAAAACGTTCAATCTTCGTCTCGTCAGACCAGAGAATCTTATTTCTCATAGTCCGGGAGTACTTATGTTTTTTTTTTTTTGCAAACTGTATGTGGGCTTTCATATATCTTGCACTGAGGAGAGGCTTCCGTCGGCACACTCTGCCATAAAGCCCCAACTGGTGGAGGGCTGCAGTGATAGTTGACTTTGTGGAACTTTCTCCCATCTCCCTACTACAGCTCTGGAGCTCAGCCACAGTGATCTTGGGGTTCTTCTTTACCTCTCTCACCAAGGCTCTTCTCCCAAAAGATCCTAAATCCTAAATTGAAAACGATCACCATATCTTTATACAGAGATTTGGTAGAGTCTGAAGGGTTCAGTGAATGGGAGTATAAATCTAAAACCCACAAGACTTTCACTTCAACCTGGTCTTGTTTGACAAAATGTTCTGTCTTCTTCTAAACCTTATTAAAATCTATATTAAACTAGCAGTAACCTTTCAACTATACATTTGCCTGTTCAAGAACAGGTGTCTGTTTTGGATCTTAACGGACAGATTTCTAAAGACTTTTTATATTTGTCATGTCCACATATTTGAACATCTCCATCATTTGAAGACTCACATTTGTCTGAAACTTATCCACATGATTATCTTTAGTGGTCAGATTATAATTTGATTTTCACTATGAAGTTGACTTAGCTATTATTTTATTTTGCGTTCTCTAGTTATTGTTGGTCAGCTATTCTAAAGCAACCTGGAAAGAGCAACTGATGTGTGATTACTAGTAATTAAAGTGCACATATCAGTCCACCCAATTTCCCCTAGTTTGAGCCAGGCAGTATTCAACTCAAAACATATTTTTGAAAAAGTCTGTTGTCCTACTGTCTTTGGTGATTCTGGCAACTTGTAACTCTCAAAGTTGGCAGGAACGTATCACTGAATTAATTTCTCCTACCTTTGGGTACTGCTGTAATTCACTGCTACATATTATCTAGAACAGCGTTTCCCAAACGCCGGGTCGCGACCCGGTACCGGGCCACGAAACTTTGATGCCGGGTCACGAGAGCGCCGCTCATGAATATTCATGAGCCTGCTACTTCATGACACACGCATTGCGCGTCTTTCCCCCTCCAAATGTTACAGGGCGGCAGCACGGCTGGTCACTGTACAGCGATAAATTCAGTAAACCAAGTAAAGCTGGTAGTCTGCACTGCAGAGATTTGGAGCTATACATGG
>WMED01000067.1:0-48498 GCA_019650415.1 Pipa parva
CGAAGTGAGGCGAACAGTACGCAGCTCACTTCGGAGCTTAGTGAATTACCCCCTTAGTCGTAGTAACAATTTTTTAATTATCTTCACCCACATGAAGCAGACTGGCACACTTGATATTAGACTGGATGCCATTACCTATGTATAGGGTTATATGTTTTCCCTTTTTTAAGGTTGGTAGAATTTATTTTTGCACTTTAGAGAGAGAATAAGTAAAATGATGGAAAAGTATTAGACTCATTTCTAATGGTAGCTTTTTGGGGGTTTATTGTTAATTTAGTTATCCTCATCTTTCATTTCTGAAAACTTTAATGGAGACAGAAACAACTGTAACCTGCAAAATGTAATTTCCCTTCATCTACTTCTCTATTATTTCCATTCAGAAATTAAACCAAAACAGCTGTTTGTTATTCCTCTTTGTGTTAAGATCCCTAGAAGTTCAAGGTGGGTTAAAAGGTTGAAGGACTATAACAAATCTTATTTTGCATTGCTGTTTTACAGATGTATCATGCATTATCCAGAGTTGCTACAGATTTCAAACACGAGTGTCCCTTCTCCCTAATCACACATAAATGGACCCACCATTTTCTCAGTATAAATAAGTCTATGGTCAAGTTACATTGTTATTCAATCATTTAATGTGCAATGTGCACCTACTGACCTAGTCAATGGGCTTAGTAACCAACTCTGCCTGAAAACTTGCCATGGTTGATTCAATAAAGAGTTCATAAGGGACCTGGATGACTTTCCTGAGTGTAGGAATATTACATGTTATGTGCGCTAGATTATTGAAGATGAGATCTTATCCATATTTCGATAATATTTAAATCTGTGAATTATTTTTGTTTTTAACTATGGATTTTTCCTCATGGTTTAACCTTAACATTGAAGAGTAATAGGCTGAAATAAATTGATTTGTCTTTCTTTGGCCTTATAAACCATGTTACATACAATCATCTCCATTGACTTCAACTAGTTTAGCTCCAGATGACTATTTAGAAGCCACTATTTCTTGCCCACCTCTCTCTGCTCTCATAGGCAGAGAGAGGTAAGAGAGGAGAATGTTTGTAAGATTACAAACATTCTCCTGAGGAAGCTGGGCTTTGGACCGGCGAAACGCATTGGGAAGAGGATAAAGAAGCCAATAGCAGATAGCAAAAGAAAAGGGTACTAACCGCTTCAATCCTGTTCAAAAAATGAAAAACAGGTGATCCGGGGCCTTGGGACGACTTTAGCAGAACAGAGATACAATGTACTCCAGCACTCCTGATCATTAAAATTCAATTCTTCTTTATTGAGACCACATGGGTGGATTAAAAAACGCAAATAAAAACATACATAACGGTGCCTACGCATTTCACACATGGCGCTTATTCATGGCTGGCAGTTGGTAATGATTGATCTGAACATTTTCACCTCCCTCATTTTATATATTTTGATATCTTTTTGGCATTATTAAACACTAAAGGAATTCTTGGCAATTGTCATTTTATTTGCTTTGACTATATCACACCTTGAGAATTATTACCCACTTTGCATATCTTTATTTTTAAAAGGGAAGTAAACTTAAAACCTTCTTTGGCTCTTTCAAAAATTTACTATCCTTATATTTTTTGGTTAATTTTCCAGCTACTAAATCCTGAATTAAATGGCTGCTCCCTTGGAAAAGTGTCACAAAGAATGCTCTAAAGCATTAATACTGGTTTTTTTCCACAGATTACATTGCAACAGTTGTAATAATCTTTAAATGTTACTTCAACTCTGCTCTGATTGGAGGTTTCTACAGGAGAAGACAGTAGTAGCACAACAATAATTCAGAAAGTAATAGCACAAAAATAATGACAATAATATATTAAGAAATTTTATGATTTGGGTTATATAGTGAAATATCTAGAAGTAATTTAAGACTTTACATTAAAGTCTACCTGTCACATCAAAACTCTAATGCTAATTTAGATTCTACTAATGAAATAAACGTTTTGTAAATATATATGTATTTTTAAAAATGTACCTTTATACAGCGTTTCTCTCTGTCATCTTCCCTGTCACCCTGACTTTTCTTTCTGGAGTTGGGTTGGGTGGGGCTAAATGATGATTGAAATTATAGCTCCTCCAATCAGATCCCTGCTAGATCATGATTTAAGGGGTCTTATTAAAGGGATCAGAGAAATGCTGTATAAATGTACATTTTTTTTAGTATAAGTATATCTTTATTTAATATTGATTCCATTTTGAAATCATTCATTTTAAGGATTTAGGAAAACAAACATGTATGTCATGGATTTCTGCATGTGTAAGAGGTACACTATATCATTTTTGTGATTGGAAAGAAATACACATTGTAATCAAATATGAATTCTTGTGTTACTTTTCTATCTTTTTTTTTATCCCAGTGTATTTATATTACGTTACATGTTGTTACCAGTTTTTCATCATGTTCAGATTCCGATTGCAGCCAACCCTCATTTTTCTTCTCTTATGTAAACTGGAAGGGAATCTCAAATATTTTGGAAAGCCTTCTGGTACTTGTCGCTGACAGAAAAAGAAAAGCCTCACAAAATGGCATGCATAAAGATGAAAAATAAACAGGCTAAATCACAGTATAATATCTCAAAGCTAAAATTCCTAACCTGCTCCACATGGAGACCTGGACAACATCAACTGATGGAACCTCCCATAAGTACACCTTTGTGAACAGACGAGTCAGCTATCAAAGTCTTTTTGTGGCAAGACTCAGGCAATATGAGTGCAAAAACAAACCACTGTGCTTATTATGTTAGAATGTTTCTGGTTCTGAAGAAATGAGGTCTTTGTTTAGGTTCTCTCATCTGTTCTGTTAAAAAAACGTAAAGTAAAAGCAATGATAACATCTCAGCAATGAGAGGGAGTAAGAAGTAAGCGATCTTACCAAACATATTTTATGCCTATTTTTCTTATAACCACCATACCTGCATGGTCAAAAACGTGAAACCACATTTAAAGGATGAATTACTTGACTAGACTGGTAATTAAGGTGAAAGTTCTTGTGGAAATGATCGATATTTTAATGCGCTTTAATGAACTGAGGTGCTGCATTTAAACCTAAAAGCTGACACAATCAGCTATTGTTTAAGGAATTCAGGTATCTGGAAGTCTATTATTGTATTGAAACCAAGAAGCTCTCAGTCATGACTAATATTTCAGTATATAAAGCCAAAAAATGTATCACAAATGTAGACAAAAAGACAATCTATCTAGTAATATATTAATTAATCTATCAAAATATAAGAATTCATTAGCCAGAAAAATATAATCAGGTGAATGTTACAGCACTTGATAAATAGCTGAATTACAGGTGCACGTAAACTGGTGCAAATAGTTTTACGACTATAGTAAGCATCTGAATTAAGCATGAATTCAACACAATGCACAGTTTACCTAATACACAAAGATAGGGTGTGAAAGTGCCAAATGCATTAAGCCCCTTAATTGTTATGTGTTATGTGAATATATCAATTTGAGGCCTGCTATACTAACAATTTACAATCAGTGATCTGTGTATTACTGCTTATCACATCTATTTCATTTGCTATGTTTACATTTGTAGATAGGAGCTAAATCTTTTTATCTAAGTTCAAAATAAATAGGAAGAGGGGTGTACGACACACAGTGGTCTGTTAGTGCATGTTTTTCATGGTTTTCAATAGTTTTAGTTTAGAGTTGCTGTATTAACATGTGTTAAATAAAGTTATTTTTCTGATTTTTCTTATCAGAAAGAGGGTTATTGTCCCTGTAAATCCACCAGCTGGTAGAAGGACCCCATGTGCTCATGTTTTATGACTAGGCCTAAGAAGAAATATTTTGTTATTGTTGACATCAATGGGAAAAGCGTAGGTAGCTATTTATAGGATAAAACGGCACCCAACCGAGGACCATAGTAGACAGTATTATCCTGGCCTCAACAGACATACACATGCAAAAAGAAACACTGAAAGGTCTTCATGGAGGCAGACAACTTCAGCAAGAGGAAGAACTTGTCTGGAGGAAGAATTGGTACCCATCTGATATGGTTCCAGTGCTATATTTCTGTTAGGATCTACTGGGGAAATCACTAGTGGCAACCATTACTTGCTATTGTAGCTGCTACTACTCACTGAAACTTTTGCTGCCTCATACTATTTGTTCTCTATAAATAAACCTTTACTAAATTTCTTCAGCAAAAACCACTGGTGGTTACTTTACTTCATCTTTACTTAACAATATTATAAGTGCACATACTTATAATAAAAACATACGCCACATGTGTTTCCAAAGGAGACTCTCTTAATGTAAACCTGCGCTCTGAGGTGTCGCCATAGCCAGGGCATAATGGGGGTTATTCACTAAAGTCCAAATTGTTGCGTATAGGTGCGAATTCACCAGATAAAGACAATCGCAATAGGCTGCTACTGTCGCAGTCGCATCTTTATAATGAGAATATTGTCACAGTCGCAACTTTATTATGGGAAAATTGTTGCAATTTTAACATTAAAAAATTGGTGCAACTTTACAATGGGGAAATTGTTGCAGATTTGCTATGAGAATCTGCTGTTTGTGAATTTGACAGTCGAATTTGCACCTTAGTGCACTATTATGTTTTAGTTTAAATAAAGCTATACATATGCCACTATATGTTGCAACTACACCTATTACCATATTTTTCCAGACTATGGGAAAACTTTTATAAAGATCATAAATTTCAGTACAAGGCATCCATTTTGCTGTTGGACATGCCTTCTCCTTCTCTCAGAAACACTCCTAGAGCTTGATGAAGTCCTGAGCCACAGACCCTAGTGTGCTAGTGTCCCGGAGAGGCAGGAGACATTTCTAAACCATCAGATATTGGACTGATCTGAAGCTAAATATTTCTGTGTAGCACATTTGTAAAAATACAGCCAGATAATATAAAATGCAAAGACTGGCGGGACAGCTCAAGCGAAATATGTTGCAATGAATGGGCTTTTAATATATTTCTCGGATAGCGTTAAGATGCACTCAAAGACGTGAATTTTGCATAATAAATAACTGCATTTCACAGAAATCTAAAAATAAATATTTCAACAAAAAAATCTTTCTGCATTTTAAACCCTTTAGAAAGAAAAAAAAAACCTTCATTTTTCAGATTTTCAAATTTTCAAATATTTAGTAATGACGATAAATATATTGGGGAAATTCATCTAAAAGGGCAATCATTTATAGAGGTTTACTAATCCACAGCATTAAATCAGAATTAAATATATATATTATATAGAATATGTGATTAGTGAAACAACACTAGCCAAAAAGATCCAATTATTGTTATTGTTTTCACCTTATTGCCATTTGTCAGATATAAGTAACTCCCAAAACTGTGTCTCAGGGTCATGTCTTTAGACTTCCAAGGAGACTGATAAGGCTTCAGATGTTTAATGTGCCCACCCAAGGGGAAATTACATGAGGCAGACCAATTGAATTCCTCAAATGACAAAATTCTGGTAAGATATGAGCAACTATACTGCTTTTATGCCTCAATTACATGACTTTAAAAATAGCACCGAAATCATCAATCAGTTTTACAATTCAAGGCAGTCCTTTGTGTTTCTTTTCCTACTTTAAAGGACATTTTTCATGAACATTTCTTGAAGCATCACAAATAACTATACATGACTTTGTTTCTCTGCACACCCAGCGTGACCCAGAATAATACATAACCTCATTTCTTTCAACGTCTTGTACCTCCCAGAATTTGATGATGTACAGAGCTTATAATTCTAGGTATAAAAATAACAGAAGAAAATGACAATGATATTATCAGCCAAATCTGTTTTCAGACTGAGAATGGGAAAATGAACAGGGAGTACTAAATATATTTTGTCAAGTTTTATTGTAATTAATGTATAATAAACATGCGCTTTATTAATCTCATTAATCATATATTTGTAATCACAACACAAACATTTTGTATTCATTAAATATGAAATCATTTGGAAAAACACCGTCGAATATTCAGGTTTGGAAGCCAACATAAATGTAGCCCCTGTCAATTCTTTATTTCTGACTTATGCAATTTCTCTGCATAATGAACATTTTGCTAATAAAGCCACTGTTTTTTCTTGAAATTCTTATGCCTACGCATATATGTGCGCTTTCCCGGCAGTAAAATATAAACACGCAATGAAAAAGGGACTCGTTTTTCTAACAAAACATAGTGTCATACTACTAAAATGTGTTCTACCATTTTTTTCCACTATACAGTCTAATAATAATTTCCTATATTTCCTATAGAAGAAACAGCAACGCGCTGTGGACATGTAAAGTATAATGTGTGTTTTAAACAAATGTAAATTCCTTGGTCTTTAACTGCAAGTACCCAATAAAAAGCAAGAAGGGCTATAATAACACTTCATCAAATTAGGCTTCCCTGTGCTGGTGCAGCAATACTTTCACTTTCCCCCAAACAGTAACCAATAGGAATGTAATTCTAAACAAGCTGATGGCTAGAGATAAACCTCTGTCTGTTTATTGTGTGCTTTAAGTGAACTCATTTTATTGGCTGGGCTATACTAAGTGAATTTATATGAAGGCCCTGTGACTGGGACAGGGTCAACCCGTATAAGAATAGGTGGTGAGTAAGAGTGAGCAAGCCAACTCTGTAGAGGATGAAGAATATAAAAAAGTGCTGTGAGGAATAAAGATGGGAGACGAAACTGAAAATGAATGACAGATTTTAACATTAAAAAATGAAAATGCCTCAAATGCATTTATATCTACTATATATTCAATTTATGCTTCCAAGAAAAAACAAAACTAAATTGTGTCTATGAAATTTAGCTTCTGATCTTTAAAAACTGGGCTTTTGGCCACACTTCCTGATTATTTATTATCTAAATCACCGTAGAAAATAATGGGACTGGGTGAGGTCTGTTTAACAACATGGCTGTGATCAGTAAGATAAAAACAGAGAGAAAGCAATAAAATTCACAAATATTACTTCAAAGATAACATTTTTAACATGTGTATTTAAATAATAATAAATAAATAAAATAAATATATATACTGTATATTTTTTTTTTTAGTTAAAAAAATTCAAATAGTGTAAGAGACCGAAAAAGACTAATAAAGAAGGTTAGAGAAATGAAATAAAGGGATTAAAGTAAATGAGGAATAAGACAGATCAAGAATGGTAACAGTTAAAGGCAAACCATCTTAATCAGCAGTCTATCAACAGAGCCAACATTTACCAAGGTGCATTAAACCACTGCAACCAGTCATTAGTATTTAATGATCTGTATGCTATAGATTAGTACATCTGGTCAAACTTTGTTCACCTTGCCATATTCCTTATCCTATCTGATATGCTTCTTTCTTTCTAAGGGTCTCAATTTGTAAGTATTTAAAGGAACAGTTAACAAAAGTTATTTGCCCATATAATCACAACTGTAAAATTAATTATCTTTACAGTATGTATTCTAAAAAATTTTCTGTACTTTTGAATTTGTTCACCCTTTTTAGAGTGTAGGTATAAATAATTTCTACAGAGACAGTATGAGGACTATACTAACTGATAATAAGAAATATAAGGAAGTTTTAAAAAAAAAAATAATTACAAATCCAAAAAAGAAAGTAATATAACTAAACCTTATAACATTCTTGCAAAACTGCACAAATATGTTTCCAGTTGGCTTTGCAATTTAAACTTTTGCAACAGCTTAAATTCCAACACAAATAATCATATCAACACAGTGAATTTGCATGCAGTCATATGGATCTATCACTATTTACGCATTGTTGCACTTTGTTCAAATTACAAATTCATCTTTAAAGACTTCATAAATTCTTGCTCTGATCAGTGAAGGGAAGAACACTTGAGCAGCGTATCTGAAGGAAGCTGTTGTCAAAATAAAAATATTATATTTCTACCTAAGAGTGTAGGTAATGGTATACTGATATCAGATAGTCTTGCTTTTACACACTTAGTTGTTCATTGTTTGTGGAGGTATGACCAGGTGATACCAATACACAAATGCCTACACATTTACCCTGATGAATAAACTGGTAAAAACTTTCTGTTTATACTGCTAAAAAATGAAACTGCTGTTATGGGGAAGCTGAGGGGGTTATTCACTAAAGTCTGAATTGTTGTGTATAGGTGTGAATTTGCCAGCTAAAGACAGTAGCAATAGACTGCTACTGTCGCAGTCACGTCTTTATAATGAGAATATTGTCACATTCGTGACTTTACAATGGAAAATTGTCGCAGTCGCAACTTTACAATGGGGAAATTGTCACAGTCGCAGATTTGCTATAGGAATCTGCTGTTTGAGAATTCGACAGTCGAATTCACACCTTAGTGAATAACCCACTTAGTCCCTGAAATATATAACTTGGCTTATGGACAGAATATATCCAAAGATCCTCAACGGTGAACCCCCCCCAATGAAGTCTGCAGCTCCCTGATCATTTTCACCGTACATTTGCTGCAATATATGTTTCTTTTCTTAATAATTAAATAAATACAAACACTACTTATAATATGTAAATGAATACACAACCCCCACCCCAACTCCCCAGGTTTTCTAGTAAACACATAAGGTAATTCAGTACATAAATGGCCTGTATGTAAAATCCTTGCTATTTATGTCTTGTAACCAGCTTTCATTTTTGGAATGACAGCCTTTTTATTAAAGAGATTTAATGATGTTCCCATTAGTTCTTAGATGGTTGGGGTAATTTATTAATATGAAGGAAACTATTTATGCTTCTAAAACAGTGTGATCTTTTATGGGATAAATGTGATTTACTAAGATAGTTCTTTGTAAGTGGCCTTCAAAAGCAAGGTCAGGTTCTATAAGCAGTACAGAGAACTTAAATTATACCCTACACAAACATCACAGACAGCTTTAACTTTTAACAATAACACAGCTCTTCCAAATCTGAATTCAATCTATACAAGTTAGGTTTACCAGTAAAACTGAAGACTGACCTGCACAATTTTCAGAGACCATCTCCAATGTAGAATAATGGACACATTTGTGAAATAATTAGCCTGCCAGAAGATATCATAAATAGCCTAAATATTTATTACACTGTTACCATCCTGCATCTCACAAAAATATCCAAACAAAACAAAATTGTACTATTCCTTTGGGTTTTTCAGTGCAAATAATCTGTTTTGTTCCTTTTGTGGTTTATTTTTCAATTATCTCTCTAATATAGATTAGACCATTTAGGAATCCAGTTTATCACCTGCACATTTCTTCCCTGTACTATTTATACAAATGCATGGAAGATATCACATTGCATACCTTGTAAGAGGATAGACATTCTTTATAGCCTGAAATAACAAAAAGAACCCCAGTGGTAATAAAGATATTCCTTCTGTTTCTGCTCAAAAGTATAAATATGATATGGAGAAGTGATCTATGTAATAAACCATGACCTCACTCTTATATATTGTTATATGTTGCATTTGTAATTAATGGAAAAGAAACTCTCAAACCTTTTCCATTCTAATGGATGGCGCCATCATCAACCATGTTACCTCTGTACATTGTCTTGGGGTGACTTTTGACTCTGCTCTTTTGTTCTCTAATCACACCTCTTCCACTGCTAAAACCTGTTGATTTTTTTTGCAACATTTCCAAGATCCGCCCCTTTCTCTCTCGCTCCACTGCTAATACTCTTATGCATGCTCTCGTTTTATCCCACTTGGACTACTGCAATGTTCTTCTATATGATCTTCCAACTTTCCGCCTCTCCCCACTCCAGTCAATTCTAAATTCTGCTGCTAGAATTGTCTCCCTCTCTCCCCGGAGGGGACAGCCTCTCTCCCGGTCACTCTCTGCTCCTTGGCTCCCTGTAAGCAAACAAATCATTTACAGTGTTCTCCTTTTGACATTCAAGGCACTTTACTCTATTTCCCTTCCCTACATTTCCTCTCTCGTATGCCCGTATATTCCTCGTCATCATCAACTGTGCTCCTCCCAAAGCAACCAGCTTTGCGTGCCATTCTCCAATACTGCCCTTTCTTGTCTTAAACCATTTTCTCTCTCTACCCCCCACATATGGAATTCTATACCACTTTATCTTTGCCAGAAACGTTCCCTCCGCACTTTTAAAACCAAACTGAAGCCCTAACTTTTGGAGCACTAGCACTGATATTTCTTACTGATTTTTATGTATATAATTTATTTAATACTTAGCTATTTATGCTTAATATTTATATTTATTTATGGAATTGTGTTTCAATACATTGTCATAGCTCTTATTGCCCATCTGTGTATGTACGTATTCTTCCCATTTAGACTGTAAGCTCTACAGGGCAGGGACCTCCTACCTCTTATGTCAACCTCAACATAGCACTTAAAGTGATGCATCCTTGTGATCTTATACTGTATTGTTTAATGCAATTTCCCATGTCTCTATTTTATCTTTATAGTGAACTGGTCAGCGCTGCGTATGTTTGTGGCGCTTTATAAATAAAATTATACATGTACATACATACATACAAGCACAAGACTGACCTACTCATAAATAGACCATAAATAGAACTTGTTTATGTGTACCTTATAGCACTGAAGACATGTGCAGAAAATTTAATCAATGGGGCAATCATTTATAGAGGTCTAGTAACCCATAGCAACCAATCAAAAGTTAGCATTCACTAGTAGTAGATAGCTAGAGTTGTGGAAGCCAACCTCTAATTGGTTGCTACGAAAGATTTCAAAGGAATGAAACTTGTGACTTTTCTTGATAAAGAAGATTATTCTCATGGATTCTTGTACATCTCTGTGGTTTGCTTGATAATTTTGTATTTTATTGGATAATCCAGATTCCTTTTTTTTTTTGCCCCTAAATGACCCACTCAAACCCATATTGTCACAAAAGTGTTAATCATTTGCAGTTTAACTTTCATATTGTGGAGCATTGACAACATTGGCACTAAACTAAAAAAGTTTGCAAAAAAATAAAAAAAGGGATTTAATCCAGAAACCCAGAAAATATCATATTTCCATAATTCTCTCAAATTATGAAAATGTTAAATGAAGTCTCTCAGTGCTACCATAAGCACTTTAATTCAACATAAACTTGAATTATCTCTGCCCTTTCTAAACTTTATTATATCCTCGGAATAAAAACAACAGTGTCTACTTTCCTCTGAAATTTTACAGAACTAGTAATCTGCACATTTAAAATCAACACTGTCTTGAACCTTTGGGACAAGTAAACATGGCTAAAAGCAATTGTAAGGAAGATCTGGAATCTATCATTGTAAATGCTTTGCCCATGTATTTGTTGCCTTAAGTTCCTAATTACTATAGCAGCAGGAAAAAAAAACCAACACGATACAATGGACTGAATATAACCTGCAATTCTTTTTATTCTTCTTTACAAACTATGATGTCATTTATTTGTCTTTTGATGAACACAGATAGTAATCTCATTTTTTTCCCAAAAACCAAATATATATATATATATATGTAAAATATATTTTACATTTACTTTATTTTTGTATTATATTTAAATCAAAACTTTGAATTGTGATGTAAATATTAAGTTTTAAACCAAAACTAGGCTGATGCAAGACAGCACTCCAAATCTACCCTTGGTTTCCCAGCTAGGCTTGCTGATTAAAGTATGTCTGTTTATTTGAACTCACTTGGAAGCAGCACAATCATTAAATTACACAGTGTAGAACCTCAGCAAACATTAAAAACATACCGTGTATGATAACATAGAACAAATATTGACTTCTTCAATGTTAAAGTAATAAAAAGGTGCACATTGATCTCATTAAGGAAAATGATTTATTGCAATTTCCTTTAGCATTGCACCCTGCTTGGCAATATTTTCAATCTCAGGTCAGAAAGGCCTGGTTTGTCTCAGTTTTGCCTTTTGCAGGACATTAAACACTCACTTGCTTTGGCCAACTTCACTCAATGTCTTCTTCTGAGTTTAAAATAATGGCACTATATATTTTCTAGATATCAAAATCGTAGCTTAGAATCTCCGGGGGGATTCTGCTTTGACAATTTAAACATGCTTTAGAGGATAGACTCATTGAAAAAAAGGTAAACGTTAACTCCATAGAGAAGTTGTTAATCACGAAAGTTTTAGGTTTAATAGTGTATGTATTATTAAAAAGAATCAGAGGGACAATTTTGCAACAGGAAAAATGTATGGAAACAAACTTGTAAATAATTTACTCATAACTGAAATGCCAGACTGTTCACATGTAAAACCAAAAAAAAAAAAAAAAAGCCATACCAGGTCAGATTTTATCATTTTTTATAGGATATGTGTCATGAGAAGTAGTTTACCCCCATCCTTATATTTTATTTTAAATATTGATTTGATTAAATAGCAAACTTGAATAAACTGATTTTTTTTTACATTTTAAACAATATGCAAGATTCAAATGTATAGATATGATCATTACCAGTGGTTTACAATCTAAAAAATAATAATGAATGGTAATTTTCTGGACCTTAAACTGAAGTGCCCCAGCTTCTCCTTGAAAAAATATACATTTTAAACGCAATTATACAATTGCAGTATCTGAAGCATTTTCTTGAAAAAGCAAACAGCTGATTGGATCGCTTGTTGGACATATTGGTTCTCTACTAACTATTCTACCTGAAACAAATGTTTAAGTAATCTAAAATGTCCAGTCCTGCAACTGTAAAACAGTATTTACTGAGCAATGCTTTTTGCAAGGTCTGCCCTAAATTTTCTGAATAACAGAAACATTTTCTGGTAACAAACAACTAACAAACTCACACAAACCTACAAAATGCGAACATTCAGTAATATGTTCCCAAACTTTCTTTCAGGAGCAGCGCTCATAGAGAGCAGTGCCGATTGCCTGCTGGCAAGAGCTAGGTCTGTTCTATACCCAACACTTCAAGGTCGGGTGACCAATCTGGAGCCACTGACGTCAGTGATGCTAAATACAAAAGGAGAGAGCATTGTTACCCAGCACTTTAGCGATGTTGGCAACTGTGCTGTATTTGATGTTACTCTGTTTCCAGAACTGCTCCTTTTCAAGAGTCCTGCTTATCTTGAGCTTTCTCTGTGGACCTCTTGAGTATCATCTCTGCAGCCCAGTGTTTCTGTATCTCTTCAGGGAATATCTTCATGATCTTCAGGTCTGTTTCATTATTGTTTCTGCTTGGCTGCTCCCAGAGCTTGGTCTTACTGTTCCATGCTTAAAGGTATGCTACTCTCCATGTGATTAAGAGAGTTGTGGATCTGCAGTTCCTGTATCCACCAGAAGTTTCTGCAAGAGTTTCAGCCAGCTGCCACCAGTGGAAGTTTAACCTGATGACGGCAAACTGCGAGTCTCCTTATTGCAAAGGGGGATTTAAAGGTGAAGACCAGAGGCTCCTTAGACTCCGCGCTTCGGCATTATCCTGTGCCAACCCCACTGAGGCAAGAATCCACTACTTTCTTATTTCTGCACTATCCCACAGCTGTTTCAGTTTCTTTACAACTCAGTGCCTCCACAGGTATAATGGGCTGGTTGTCTCAGTTCCTCCAGAAGCACCCAGTCCTAAAGTACCCCTTCACTTCACTACATTCCCATGATGGATCCTGCAAAGTCACAGTTAAACCCAGAGATCTATGATACTTTCCATATTGTTTCAATCCCATCTAGTGTTAAATATATAAATATCATATTCATCACAATAGGCAATAAAATACACTCATTAGCAACTAACCATTAAGTTCAGATTCATTATGGGGCACTCGGTGCAGATCTCAGTATTGTACAAGCAGCCTGACTAATAAAAAA
This sequence comes from Pipa parva, assembly GCA_019650415.1. Classification (NCBI taxonomy): domain Eukaryota; kingdom Metazoa; phylum Chordata; class Amphibia; order Anura; family Pipidae; genus Pipa; species Pipa parva. Next base: position 13,790 of record WMED01000067.1, read on the forward strand.
AATACCTATTAATGTGTATGAGGATCGAATTTGTTTGTTCACGCATTGTGATCACACTCATAAGGTCAGATCAAGGTTGTAGCATACTTCAATTTTTGTTCATCACTGATCTCATATGAACTGACTTAGCAGGTCATCATTCAAATAAATTGGACATAGTTCATTAAACAAAATCTAACAACCAACATATACTTATGTCAGTTCTTAGAAAGCTATTGCATTAATTTTCTTACTTTTTTTCCTGTTATCATATTAAACACAATATACAGAGACCCTTTATGTGTGCAAATGAAATGCTTAAGTACAAGTATAGAGAAAAAGTGAAATGATTAGTTCGACTGAAACCAAGACATGTCTTCTGTGAACCTTGTGAATCATGGTGAACTTTAAAGAATTGGTTCAAAATCAGTATGATACTTATTATGAGCCAAAATGATTCATAGGGAATTTTAATTTTTCCTGAATGAAAGTTCTGTATTCAGTGTGTGTTATTCTCATTGAGGTTTTGATTTTTATTTTTCAAGGACAACAAAAGAGCACACTTCTCTCATCTGTGGTATGATGTTGCTTTTGGTTTCAAACAAGCCCTGCTTGAAGTAATATAGCAGGAAATTTCATTGACAACAAATAAAACTAAAAGGATTATTGTAAATTGGTGTAAAGATTCGAGATGTTCCTCTCGAGGGTTCTCAGTAAAATATAGGAGTTTTCTTTTAAATGTGGTAACTAAAATAAAAATGGCATCTGAGTTATTTTTCTTTACTGCCAAAGATTTTCTCTCTCAGGCCACTGCTAACACCCTCATGTGTCTCCTCATCTTATCCCACTTGGACTATTGCAATGCCCTTCTAACTGGCCTTTCAGTTTCCCCGCTCCAGTCTATTCTAAATTCTGCTGCTAGAATAATCTCCCTCTCACCCCAGAAGTCTCCCTCACAACTCCTGTCTGCTCCTTGGCTCCTGGTTAATAAATGTATTATTTACAGTGTCCTACTTTTGACATTTAAATCACTTCACTCTTTTGCCCCTCCCTACATATCTTCATTTGTTTGCTTGTAACTTTGTGGTGCTTTATAAATAAAAAATATACATCCATACAAAATATACAATTTATCTAGTTAAAAAGTCAAATGCATACATGGGAATTAATCAACAATGGCAATTGTTTAAAGAGGTCTAGTAACCCTCATCAACCAATCAGCTGGTACAGGGGCACTACAAGAATGAAAGGTAATTTCTGGTTGGTTGTTATTGGTTACTGGACCTCAGGAAAGATTGCTCCTGCTGAACACCTACCCAGATATCATTTAACCAAGAATCCTTAATTTAGTGTTTGTAAACTATTTCAGCAACTTTGGTGGGTAACCTGTACCCAGTAAACTGTCTGCTATTGGGATTTACTGTAGACTGGTGCTGCCAATTCTACAGGAGATGATTGGAATTGTAGACATTGGTTTCAGTCTAGATTTACTTAGTCAAAAATGATATATAGATGATAAATAGGGTACTTTTATATAATATTTGTTTCCTATAAATCACGTTATACCTATGGATGATGTTGGGACAAAGATACCAACAAGCAAATTAAGCAAAAGTCAATTAAGAATGAAGTAACTCATGTCAAAGGACGCTTTTTATGGAATGCCATTCAGTTAGTATGAACTAGCAGGTCCAATATATTTCTCTCTTTCTCTACAATGAATTGTCTGTAAAGAAATAAAACAAACATAAAGCAACAAAAGATCAGGAATCACATTCAAATGATAAACTTTTACATATAAAAAATGATGCCGAAAAAAATATGTAGAAAAAAACTACCACTCCAGCCCGAATGGGAATGTTTCTTTTTAAGCATTTGTTGGTCATTTAAATGTGCTGTTGGGGGCTGACATTCCTTAAAGTGCTTTGAGACAGGAGCCATATGTTTGTTTTCAGTTATATTGATTTTAGAAACATTCCTTTGTGCTCCAGTTTATGTATCTTAACTTGTGTCTTTGTTAGTTTAATATACCCTTTCCCACAGGACACTTGAACATATAAATAATTCCACTCAATGGAATGGGCATTGCTACAGAGCGATGATTTATCACCTTCCGTTTGATAATGCTGATACTTGATCCACAAATTGTACGTGCAGATAGACCTAGTTACACCATACAAATAATCTCTCTGATGTGCTCAATGCTTTCGCCAAATCTGCTCTTACCAAAGCGCATCTAATAAGTGAACTCTTCCATGTTTAAGAGAGTAAATAAGAATAAAAAGATATATCTCATGCTCCTTATCCCTTCACCGGATACCCTGATTTTTCAGCAGTTGAATATTTTTAAAAGTTTAATTCAAACTTTGCAGTGATTTGCTGTGTTTTTGAAAACATGATTAACGTAGTTTGTAAAAGCTTCTTGTGAATGAGTGTATGTATATTTTTATTTAGGAAGCATTACTAGGTTACAATTTAATGATACAATTATAATACACACATGGGGGATGTGATCAAGATACTATAAAATTAAGTAAATGACCACATACATCATTCAGGGTGTGACAGAAATGAGAATGGGGGTCTGAGTCCAAAAACAAGAGAATGGGGGTCTGTGCCTCATGGAGATTACAATCTAAATGGAAGTAAGACTTACAGACACAGATTTTGCAGTAAACAAAATGCTGGGTCAGAAGCCAATAATTGCCTATCATAAGTTAAAATTGTAACTTAAACATAAGGCAAATGAAGACAATTTAAACCAATGCTATTGCTTAAAGAGGATGGATTTCAGTTTGGTTTTTAATATTTTGTGTGGTTGTTTTTTGTAGAGGTAATGGGGTAAATAAATAAATCTGTACCAGTTGGCCAGCAGTTATTCATTGACTTATCAGAGAGTAGGTTCTTTAAAAAATACTTGACCTACTGGGAATTATTTCAGACTTATTGCATCCCATAAGGTTAGTACAATTCTATTTACTTCTTAAGTAATGTTTCCAGTTGCTGTAATTGTGCTCTCCTGGAAGAAGAAGAAAGCATTGCTGTTTAGCTAGTTTCACCATAATGTGTGTACCGGCATGTTCTAAAAAGTTGTCCAGGTTTGCACTTGTTTTCCTGGTGATATCTGAAAAGGACAGTGTGTTGGAAGACTGGTAACAGCCAGGGTCCACAGGAAGGTACAGTAGGTGCAAAGGAATTCCTAGTAGCCTATATCATGATACAGCACATTACATATTTGCAAGGCTGGTGGATTGAAAGCATAGAACATGTATGTAAATGGTGGTCATCCAGCATGGCATAGTTGCCCAGTGACTAAATGCTGAGGTCTTGGGTTTGATTCCTTCCTAAACATGATTTTCATGAAGATTGTATGTTTTTTTCCCTGTGTGTAGTGTGGTTTCTGCCAGGTATGCTGGTTTTCTCCCATCACCATGAAACATATTGGTAAGTTTAGCGTGATCAAATTGGACTTAGTTTGTGTGTGTGTGTGTATGTGTCAGGAGAAAAAAGTTCCACGTGGTGTAGATACTGATGTAGGTGGTTTATCCATATCAAGCACTATGGGGGTTATTCACTAAGGTGCGAATTTGACTGTCGAATTCACAAACAGCGGATTTGCATAGCAAACCCGCTACAACTTCCCCATTGTAAAGTCGCGACAATTTCCCCATAATAAAGTCGCGACTGCGACAATATTCTCATTATAAACATGCGACTGTGACAGTTGCAGCCTATTGCGAATTTGCACCTATACGCAATAATTTGGACTTTAGTGAATAACCCCCACATGTTGCCGCTATAAAAATGATGGACAATGTGATGCCATGTGTCATGACATCACAAATCTAAGACCCAGTACATTAGAATTGATGTACTGTAATACACTACTACTACTATACTATTACACAGAGGGGCCCTTTGCATGCATTGTGATCAGCAAAATTCCATTTATCCACCAATATTTAATATTCTGTAATCAAAAAGTTCAATTTTAATAACTGTGTTATGGAGCAGGGCTGAATCGCTAACATACTTCTAATCCCCCCCTCCACTTCCCCACCCCTCAAAGAAAACATGATGTGACCCAAAGCCAAACCAAGCTGGGTCGCCGACTAGGTTCCACCTGGCTGAAAATCTGCCCTGTTACGGAGTAAGTAACAGTATGATCAGATAGCGCAAGGTAAGCCTATGTCCAGAAGTTTAAGATACGTTCAGTAAAACCAATAGAGATTTGCATAGATGCTTGTGTTTCGGGGTTTGTTTAGGTTCTGGTTTTTTAACAAAGGTTTTGGTTCTGAGTCCACTGCCAGGCTTTGCTGAACTCTGATTTTCTCATAGGTTTCTGTTTCAATTTTAAGGTTCTGAAAAATAGAAAATAAATATGAATAAGCAAAAAGTTGGAGAAAGAAAAAAGCCAGTATTTCAAAACTCGTCTTCCATTTTATAAAGTAGAACTTTCTTTTTTTTCCCATCATATCCTGTGCTGTTTAGTTACTGAATGCCCTAGTACTTTAATAAAAGAGAGTAATCATTAAAGTATGTCAATAACATTTTTTCATTTAACAGACGTGTTTTGGCAAAGATTAGCTGCCTGCCTTTTTTTACATATGCATGATTTGTGGTTAATCATTTTTCACAGTATAGTGGAAGATAGCAAATAACGACAAAGAATGGTTTGGCCCATAAAGGCATAAGTGGTCTATATTTTTTTAATGGAAAGCTTCTGTCAACATTTCTCCCAACATGAATGCGCTCTAGTAACCTTGAAACCAGGGTTCCCAGGCGAGTAAATTTGTGTGGGAATGATTCGCTTCCCTTATCATAAATTTAAAACCAAAGCTCTTTGTTGATAAGTTTCCACATCAAAGGAGACATATTTTATGTCAGGCTGAAACATTTAGGGCTTCAAGAATCAAATGAAAGAACTGTCACTGAGCAACCAGTTCCCAATTATGAAATCAAAATATTATAGCCATTGAAGCCCATCACAGGCATGGGTATTTTAAAGGTTGTCTCATTTAGATTTCCAGGTGACATGATCTGTAGATAACCAAATAGCACCAGCGGTATGTTTGCTATATTGCTATGTATAGCTAAATGGGGGGTTATTCAGCATTCAGCGAAGTGAGCTCCGAAGTGTTTGGCTCACTTCGCAAATGGTATCATGTGCATGCTGATGTCCTACGCGCGGACATCAGCATGCGCATTAAAGGGATTCCCGTCTCGGCGAGACCAAAAGAGTTGCCTCACCGAGACGGGAATCCCTTTAATGCGTATGCTGATGTCCGCGTACAGGACATTAGCATGCGCATACTACTATTAGCGAATTGAGCCGAACGCTTCGGAGTTGAATTACCCCCCTAGTGCCTGACTGATAGTATCAGGGGCCCCCAAGCCACACTTGTAATGACAGGGACAGACCAAATGCTTTTTAAATCTTGAAATAAATGGAGTGATCTTGTGTACTCTGAAATTGTAGCACTGCTTTATATCTATTATACCACTAGCTGTACCCGGCCAGTGGCCACGCGTTGCTGTGGCTCAGTATAGTTAAATGGAAAATAAAGAAAAGATATAATATGTTTCATTTCACAATGCTTGTGGGTATACAATATTTTTTGTTGTTCCATTGTCTGTGCAAATATAGAGGTTGTCTGGATTGACGACTCTAGAACACGCAACATATAATTGTCCATGTGAGAAGCAATCCATGTCTGGATCTAAACCGCACAATTCTAAAGATAACTAAAAAACAAAAAAAATAAAAAATTCTAAAAAAATATTTAATTTCAAACGCAGATCAATCAACACAGCTCAATCAGAAACACTGAGGGCGTTATTCATTAAGGTGCAAATTCGACTGTCGAATTCTCAAATAGCAAATTCCCATAGCAAATCCGCAACAAATTCCCCATTGTAAAGTCACAACTGTGACAATTCTTAAAGTTTCAACTGCGACAATATTCTCATTATAAAGACGCAACTGCGACAGTAGCAGCCTATTGTGACTGTCTTTAGCTGGCGAATTCACACCTATATGCATCAATTTGGACTTTAGTGAATAACCCCCTGAAATGAAATCATAAAATATTTAATATAGCTTTTCTTTTTTGTTCAACAGATGGTGATGTTTGTTTAAAAAAAGAAGCATACTTTGACTTGTCACAGGTGTGACATATATACACACACATACACACAAAAAAAAAAAAAAATATATATATATATATATACGTGTATTCGAATGCAACGTTGTGACAAAATTTCAAAGTAATCGGTGAAGAACTTTCGGAGATTTAAGATTTTAAACAAAGGAACATTTATATTTTATTTATATAGATTAACTTGCTCCATCAGGAACATGTTAATGGCAGAATAAATATGTAGCAGTGCTACAATTTCAGGGTACATGAGTTCACCCCATTTATTTTAAGGTTACTATATTAGGTGCTAACAGGATACCTCTGGAGTTATCGTGCTGGATATACAGGTTTAATATGCATTTTAAATCTGTCAGTGTCATAATAAAATGTACAATAAATGCAGAGAAAAAAAGAATACTATATACTAGTATATGGAATTTTAATAATAATATGATGTTTTATTAAGCCCAAAGCAATAACTGATAAATGTTATGTTTTTATCTCTTTCACATCATCCAGAAATGGTTTTGCTTTGTTGGTATATAATAATTCTGTATCTCATGCCTTCTCTGCAGGATTTAGCTCTCTCTAAGGAAACAATATTCTTTTCTATATTACTCATTTCTGTGTTGTTCACACAGTTGCATTTTAGGTGCAGACCCTATATATTAAGAATACTTAGCCATATCATTAAGTGGTAAAAAGAGAAAATATATCTTGCATATTATCTGGTATTTTGAATATTTTTAAGACACTAGTAAACACACATTATTCAGGAAAGTCCAAAATTCAACTATTTAAATAAATGTACCTAATTTATAGTCACAAATTCACTTTACCTTATTCACTAAGAAGTAGAATCCGACAGCGAAGAAGAGAACAGTGTTGAATGCAGTTTCTTGCATAGTGTGGAGTAGTCATTCAAACAGTAGTAGGACTCAGAGGGATGCAAATTCCACCAGTGAAACGTAGTGATATCATTCTCACAATATCCTATGAACTGAAATTAAGTGAATATTACAAACCTTTCTATGACACCATATCCTTAGCTCATGTTGTCACTTAGTTACACTCTTTTTTTGTCACTTTAGAAGGAATTGTTGTTTCACCAAAGAGGAACCCTGCCCTCAAGCCCACACTTCTCCACGCTGATCTGGCAAATTTGGAGAAATACACCTTCTCAAATTCACTACTTCAACAGACTCCAATGCTTCAAGTGATGCAAAGTCCGTGGCCACCATAAGCATATGAATTGGTTGCACATTAGCAAAATCTGATGACTATACAAATATGGGGACAAAATTGCACTTTCAACCACAGAATTACATTTATTTGTTTTCCCTGTACCTACTGGAACCCTGGTTATTCTCACAATTCAGAAACATACTAGGTTAATTAAAGCCTGGCTTAATTGGACCTAGCCTGTGTATTTCTGTGTGTGTGTGTACGATTACGTAGGGAAACTAGATTGTAAGATCTGCAGAGGAAGGGAATGATTAGCTAACCTCCATAAAACATTGAAGAAGATGTCAGTGCTATATACACCCTATAAAAGAATAAATCAATGGTATAATATCATATATATAGCAACAGAAAGAACATTCTAGCAATACAAATATAAAAATATGCTGCGGAATATAAATCTGAATGCCTCACTAAATTCTAAACGCTTTTCATTATCACCTGATCGTGTTTAAAGCAAATATTTAAGTGCATTTGCTTCGGTCTTTGAATTGCCAAGATTTATCTTACATTATGTTATATGTTTGCTAATCTATTAGTCTCCTTGCCTTATCCTCCCCATAGCAGACAGTCACTAGGGGTATGACAAGCAGGCAAAGCCATGACAGATTTGTCTGGACCTTGAGTATTTCTAATTGCCAGACCAGTTACTTAATGTATTGCCCAGCTGGGAATTTCCTATAAGAAAGACCTGTTTATATGGTGAACCATGTGCTAGAAACGGTTTCAGGGATTCTCTGAAAGCTGTATAAATTTTCATTTTTAAAATTGATTTTATTTTTGCGAATTGTTCCACTCTAATCCTCTTTTCAGCTTCTATTATTATCATATTTCAGACAAGCCATTGCATTTTTCCTATATATATAAAATATGTAATTATTGTCCAATCTTTTATACCATTATAAACAGTGCCCTCTACTGTTACATTCTGGTAAAATAAATTCTACAATGTTTACATGGTCGGGGGATATTTACTATGACCATTTTGACCTTTTCAACTGTGGCTATGTGACAGGACCACCTCCATAGGGAATTATGGGTTTATGCCAGCCTGAGTCAGGAGAACATTTTTGGGTGATAAAAGTTGCTTTGAACAGCTTAGTAAATAGGCAAAACTGCAACATCGATAAAGGCTGTTCACTCGCATTTAACTAGTCAAAAAATGTTTCTAAATACTCACTTTAAAGTGCTCTATATTTACAGATGTGCAAATATCAAATCTTATGGTGCAAAAAAGGAAAAAATAATGCATTCAGCGCTTTTTAACTGCAAAGATATTATATTAACCTATTTATTTTGGAATATAAATATTTATGAACTATGTATACATACACACATTCCTATCTGAATTATGCTATTATATTCAAAGGACCTAATTAAAAAACAGTTTATTTCATCAACATTTCATTACTAACAATCATTTCGTTAATGAATAAAGATGTGTAGTAATGTTTCTAATGTTATAGATTTCAGCTTGTGTTATAAACCTTGCATAAATAAAATGTGACCATTTTCATAGCATCTTTCTAAAAAAAAATTTCAGACAAAAACAAAAATAATTGTTTGACGTTTGAGGAAGTAAAAAATTTCTAATTAAAAAAAAAAAGTCACCATTGCTGTAGGAATTTTTTTTTTTTTTTATCTTTAGTTTAAATTCTCTTGGGATATTTCATTGTATAAAATTTTTATGGTTAAATGCATGCCTCATTCGGTTTTTAATTGATTCCTACTTTTGCTGTAGGCATCAAGTGTGTTTGATACAGTATAGAGTATAATATAGTGTTACATAATATAATATTATACTCACAATCATAGAAAGGAAGAAACCACGCAAACGCAGCTGTGCTGCAACCCTTTATTGGGTAAAAGTGAGATAATATTATGTCTGCCTTCATCTGCAATTAAACAATGATTTCCCCCAAATTATTACCTATTTAAGAATTCTCTTAGGAATCTAGATTTTGGGTAAATGTATCAAATATATATTTCCTGCCCACATCATATATATACAGTATATATATTCCAGATCTTCTAAAAGCTTATGTAGGTGAAGTTGAACTTAATTGCATAATTGTGTGATAGGGAAATGGGATGAGGAATAAAGGAAATCACACCGCTACTATTACCGCAGTCATAGGAGTAAGTGTTCAAGGAAAAGGTGTTAGTTTATGTTAAATAACTAGGACTGGAAATGGAGACAAGATTGTCAAAGGTTAACTAGCACTCATGCCACTAAAGTGACCCTAGAGTAAGAATAGAATTAAAACTTAACTTACTAGAGTAAGAATAGAATTAAAACTTAACTTACTAGAGTAAGAATAGAATTAAAACTTAACTTTTACTATTACTATTAAAATAAGTTGATGTACCATTGGGAAATCATAGGAATTAAATATTAAAACAGAATGATCAGATAATCCACTTATTTTACACAATTATCTAACAGTAGTGAAGACAAAGGGGAGAGAATAAAGAAAGTAGCTCTCCTCAGTATAAATTCTAAAACTGATGGTACATTTTGCCTTACTTGGAGACTTTTTCAAGGTTAATGTAATAGCTTCACTACTGACAGGTAGTCCTTATTCAGATTGTACTTAGAGAACCACTATAAAAGGGTGGTTGCCTTAGAGATTAAAGGTGTGTACTTTAGATCCCCCTATGGCTCAATTAATATGCAGTGAGGGTTTAGAGAATTAACCTAGACAGGGAATTGTCACACTTAAGAACTAGTGTGAGGATGTTTCACTGACAGCTTATTGGATAGTGCAAATGCTATCATCTGCCACAATTTAGCCCATTTTACTAGGGCAGTGTTTGGCAGAAAGCAGAGGATAATGTAATAAATTGTCTCACTGTCTAAAGCCTACTTCAAGGCCTTCAACATCTGACAATCTTGTCTCCATTTCCAGTCTTAACAGCATAAACAGCAGTTCAAAAACTTTATGGCAAACACTGGTGCTAAAGTCTTTAGAAACCAATCAGATACTTTTTTAAATTTGGCCATTGGCACAAGGTTGATCAAACATCTATGTGTATTCTTCCACCACTAAATATTTCCAACAACACCAATTTTTCCACACAATCCTGGCTACAACCACGTGAAAATACCAATAGGAAATTTGCCAATGTTGTTTGAAAGAGATCAGATACCAGACTATAAGGAAGATGACTCCAGAGCTGTTTTGACATAGTATAGCAATTGTTGCTAATCACATGAAGCAGCCTTGAAAAGAACCTCAATGATTTATTGCTTCCCTGACAAACCTATATGAATGTAATATTAGTTCCTGAAATTAAGTTAACTTGAACTTTCTATAAGCCTTGAGGGGATATTTACTAAGGTCAAAAAATTGTATTTTGACCTCTTCGATTCATATTGACTTTTTTTATGTATGTCGTCGAAAAATGTCTTTTTGACTGTGTGTTACTTTGCACTTCTGTATTGCTTCGCAAAAGTTTTCAATATTGAAAAAATTAGATATCGAATTTCCCAATCCGACGAAACCGTAATATTACACTGAGTTTCTATGATTACGATAAACAAAACTTGCTAAAATAGTATGTTCTTGATGGGTGGAAATTTTTTGACATCAAATTTGTTTCCCATTGAATTTTGTGACATTGCGGTAAATTCTTTATAAATCAGCAAAAACAATGAAATGAAAGACACAGAACTGTTTCTTCCAGAAATTAAGTAGTAATAGAAACTAAAGGTAATCACTTTTTCCAGTGTTACAGTACTTTAAAGAATGTTCCAGGTTAATTTTATACTGTCCTTGTTCTGCTTTGTTTATGATAAATGGGTTAATCCACTTTCAAATGATTGAAGTAAGTACAGATATATCTCCTTCCTTTATAACACCTAGATAAAGCTTCCCCCCAAACCATGGGGAGCAAATTTAATACTCAAATCATTATAGTCCCATGCAGAGTGAGTCTTAAATTTGGGCGAAATTCAATAAACTCAAAAAGACCTGATTTTGTCTTTTTGAGTTTATTCCCGCGAGATCTCAGCTGTTTCTCACAGTAAATATTGATCCATTTTTTTCTATCAATATTTACTGATGGAAACTTTTCGAATGGGTTTTTCAATTCGATTTTACGATGTAAAGTATGGCTTTCTATAAAAAAAATATTTACTGCAAGAAACAGCCAAGATCTCACAGGGAATAAACTTGAAAAGATGAAATCAGGACTTTTAGAGTTTATTAAATTTCGCTCTTAGGGAAAGTGACCAGATTGGCTGAAAATTTAGGGATGTATATAAAAATGCATGTAGCCGGATTCCACTTTAATTTAAAGGCAATTTGTTTGTAATCAAATGTTACCTGCTAACTGCATACATATCTTTGAATTATCAGATGATTTGGTAACCTTATCTTAGGTCTATTCATTTCTATTTTTCAAACTGTACCCCTGCTTTTATTAAGGGTGTTATTCACTAAAGTCTGAATTGTTGTGTATAGGTGCAAATTCGCCAGATAAAGACAGTCGCAATAGGCTGCTACTGTCGCAGTTGCGTCTTTATAAAAAGAATATTGTCGCAGTTGTGACTATATTATGGGAAAATTGTCACAACCTTAACATAAAAAAAGGTAGCGATTTTACAGTATAATAGGAAAATTGTAGAGGATTTGCTATGGGAATCCGCTGTTTGCGAATTCAACAGATGAATTCGCACCTTAGTGAATAACCCCCTAAACCTTTATTAGTTTTAAGATGCTTTAGTATTGAGATGAGACTCTTATAAATATTCTACCATTCAAATATAAATAAAAAAAAATATGCACATCTACACAGTGATCTCATCTACCTTTAATTAACTGTGAAATTCATATCTAGAAAAGATATATGTGTAACAGTAATGGGAGATTTTCACATACTTAGGCATTTGCAAGCTACAAATGTGACGAATGTATGAATAAAGTGTGGAGCAAGTATAAAACTGCCAAGAAAATAATATTGCAAAATATGAGATAAAAAGCAGAAATATCCCCAAACACCAAATGAAATAATCTCCTGTTATGAAATGTGGGGTCAACGCGAGGCTGAAAAAATAAACAGAAATCTATTAGCATTCTTAAGGATATACAGCAGCGGTTCTCAACCTGTGGGTCGCGATCCCGACGGGGGTCGCGAGGCCGTCCCACTGGGGTCGAGAACCACGCCGACTCCCGGAAGCACCCACAGGAACCCTTCTTATAAGGGTTCCTGCGGGTGACGTTGGCCTTAAACGTCATCATGCGACACGCGTCATGTTGAAGTTTCAGCCGAACGTCACCACGTGACGCGTGTACGTGATGACGTTCGGCCGAAACGTCATCACGCCGCACGGCGCGATGACGTCAGAGGGGGGTCGCAGTCTCAACAAGGTTGAGAACCGCTGATATACAGTATTATAAAGAAAAAATCTGTCACGTTTTTATGATCGCTAAACTATTATATCATTTTTAAAACAACAGTATCACCAGTAAAACGTCGCCGGCAGAGTCTGAAGATGGAGTTTGCAACACGGAAATGCTGTACAGTACTTCTTTATAGGTAAGAATTTAATTTTTTATTTTAATCGATAATAAATTGTATTTAATAAAAGTTAGTAATTAACATAAATAAATAGTTTTTTTTTTTTTTTTTTGGCCAGAACAAAAAAAAACAACAAAAAAAAAAAACAAGGATAAATAAATGAAAGTGTATTTTTTGCTTATTTGGGGAATATATTGATATGTCATCTGAATCAACACTGGTCCTGTCTAGCTTTGTGGCTAAAATCTCTATCTATAACAAATACATTTAAGAAGCATATTTATCAAAGAGTGAATTTACTTCCAAAGAGAATTTGACACACTATGGCCAGGTTCACACTAGCATATCAATGCACTGTGCTTTTAGAAAAGCGTGTCCTGAAAATACCGCCGGCAAATTCAGACCAGAGTATCTTCAGTATTTGCTTTTCTGTTGTACTTACCTGACGCAGTGTGAACGCTCCTTCGGGGTTCCCGGCTCCTCCTATCTGCTTGCATTCTTCATGTCGCGTCCATACGCTCAGCAAATACGCAACAAGAAGCAATCGCATGCATTAATGCTAGTGTAGCCAGAGCAGATAAGTACAATAGGGATTTGCGGCACGCATTTTTTTTTCCAAAGCACGGCGTATTTGCATTAGTGTGAACCCAGCCTTAGCCTGTAATAAAGTGTCTTTGTGCTTTTTCACTAAATAGCATATTCAAAGCGCACAAGCAGAATTCTGATGTAAAACTTCATCTGCACTTGCTCAATTTGCTGAAAATACAACGGGAACCAGGAAGTAAAAAGGATTGTATCATTGTGGTGTAAGACAGTATGGCTTTATAGTGAGAGTAGGAGGCAGCAATGATTGCAGTAAACCCTATCAGTAAGTAGTCTTAACAAGCTTTTGTTCCCCTTCAACAACAAAAAAATTCTATGTATCTTTACCTTTTCACATTGTACAGTGGCCTGGAGAAAGACAATATGACATTAAATGTAAAAAAGCCACTGGGTTGGAAGAGTAAGATTAACATGTCAATAAGCAGCAATAAAGGTTTTACTGGAAGCAACATCATTTGTAAACAGTTATTGTTACAGTGCATCTGAAGCCTTTTAAAACCATTTCGACTGATCACACATGCATTTTACAGCCATTTCCTGTTTAAGTAATAAAGATGACAAAACCAATTAAAAGATTACACCACTTGCACTTTCCACCACTTTAAATAAAATTGTTTAGTAGAGAAGTGGGCATATTTTTACACTGACCTCATGAGAAAGAAAGAAAGCAAGAAAATGAGATAGAGAAAGTAAGAGAATTGTATTTTTAGTGGATCATTTAAAGATTAGCCAATGTAAATTAGCATGTGTTCCTTCGGGGCCTCCTCAGCAAAATGTGGGGATAATGCCTAATGTAATATTTCAGAATCTCCCTACTTCAGTCAACAGAATGATATATCTGTGATTAGTCCAGTGTAAGTTACTTCTTTTATAACAATATAATATAGAAAGTGACGGCTGCAGGTAATAATTTATGTATGTATGTATATTTTTATTTATAAAGTACCACAAGGTTACGCAGCGCTGTACAATCCAACAATACAGTTATAATACAGACAAGGGAGAAGTACGGAACAAAGAACAAGTAAAGTAAAATACAAGCATATAATAAAGAAAATACATCACTCTAAGTGCCAGGCCATGATTGAAACCAGAGGATGGATACAGCGTTTCTCTGTTATCTTCCCTGTCAGCCCGACTTTTCTTTTTTTGAGTGGGGTGGGGCTAAATGATGATTGATATTATAGCTCCTCCAATCAGATCCCTGCTAGATTGTGATTTAAGGGATCTGATTGGAGGAGCTATAATATCAATCATCATTTAGCCCAGCCTAACCCGACTTGGGAAAGAAAAGTCAGACTGACAGGGCAGATGACAGAGAAAAATGCTGTATAAAGGTACATTTTTGAAATGCATATATATTTACAAAAACATTTATTTCATTAGTAAAACTTAAATTTAGTATTACAGTTTTGAAGTGACAGGTCGACTTTAAATATATAAATAGAGAAAAAATCTAATCTGTGGAGGCCTTACGCATTTATCTTAAGACCTAATAGATGAGCCAGCCCTGCATTGTTTAGAACAGGGGTCCCCAAACTTTTTACACAGGGGGCCAGTTCATTGTCCCTCAGACCGATGGAGGGCTGGACTTTAAAAAAAAAATCCCTATGCACACTGCACATATCTTATTTTAAACAATAAAGAAACAAGCGTTAAAAAGCGACGGGGGAAGCATCGGGTGCCGGCCAATTACAGCACAGCTCATGCTGTGACTGTAATCAATCGGCTCAGTATAAAGTACGTATTTTAACACTTTTTCTTTTTTTTTACTTTTTAATTCTCCTTTAAAGTTAAAAAAAAAAGAAGCTTTTTAATAAAAAATGTTTCCCCTAACAATGATATGTATCCACTTTCCTGGTCTTAAATATCCTCCCCAAACATATGAGGGTGTATTGGAAATGTACCCTGCATTATAGAAGCCAAATTCAGTATAACCACACTCTGTAGCGCTGCAAAGATTGTCACTTACTGTTGTTTGAAGTGGAGGCTGGGAACGCCCCCTCTGTCAATCAACAGTTAAACCGGCAGTCATAGTGGAACGCATGAAATGCGCATACCCGGAAGTGATGTCATACATGTTACAAAAGTCACCACTCTGTTGGTGTTTGAAGAAGAGGCTTGGAACGCCCCATTCACCAATCATTAATAGAATTAGCAGCCACAGTGGAACACATGTAAAGCGCGTACCCGGAAGTGATATCATATTCGTCACTTCCGGTGCACGATTTTTTCATTTTTCACAGCGTTTAAAAAGGCGCTTTAGCACAGACCTCCACATAACACTCTTTGCTCTTGAGAAAGCCACAGCATTGGCGAAACACGTCGAGCAATTGCAGAGACAACGCTATACAGGCACAGAATTCCCTGACATTGTTTGAGACAAGAGATGACTACACCATCCTACCGGTAAAAGCTGTATCTCTATAGAGGGTGAAAATCTGATTGCCATATAAAAGTTGATCTCATTTGGATTTTTAACAGTGATTTTTAAAGAGAGTACTATGTGAGTGCATCTCCTATTTTTAACAGTTTAATATAGAATAAAAGACAGTATTACACTATGTAGAGTTTTCTCTCTCCTTTTATATATTGGATTACCATGAGGTGTGTTCCTTGTTGAAGCTGTCTAAGGGATAAAAGAGTATCATTACCTTTGTACAACGCCTTGTTTTCAATGATTATCTGGTGAGAGTCCACCCAAACATCATCACGTGGTGTTTTTGGATTTCTTTAATAACACAAAATTCTTTCATTTGGGCACGTTTGGGTTCTATATATTTATATTTGTGAATGGTCTGCACAATGCATATTTGTGCTTTTTTCAGAAATACCCACATTTTTGTTGCTAGTGTTTGAAGTTGGAGTTTGAAACAGCTCAGTTGGAAAAAAGCTGCAAGAAACTTACTCACAGGAGTGTTACTACCTACACCAGTGACTTTTTGCATTCAATTCTAATATATTGTTTTTGACTTAGCGCCTCTAGCAATCGTTGTTGTTTTTTAAAGTTATATAGGCATTTTGCTGATAACCTTGTATACAGGAAAAAGCAAATATCTTAATTAAAAAAAAAAAAATCCTGGATGCAGGGCCGGTTCTACAGATGGGTGATGTGGGTGATGCCCCAGGGAGCAATTTATTTGAGGAGCACTGTTGCCCACATCGCCCATCGCTAAACTTGACCTCCCACCCGCCCTGCGACACCCCCCTGCCCCAAGCCCCCACTCACCTCCAATGGGGTTCCAGCGACGCACCTCTTCTAATGAGGTAAGTGGAATGCAACAGTGCTCCTTGGCTGCTTCGGGTCTGTATTCGGCAGCTGCTGGCAAGATCCAAACACCGTTGCATTCAACTTATCTCATTCATCATTATTCTCATCTCCAGGTGCATTGCTGGAACTGCGGTTGGAAGTGAATGGGAGGCAAGGTGGGAGGGTTTCGCAGGGCGGGGGGCGGCGCGGGAAGGGGGGGCATGGGGGGGTGGCCCAGGGCTCCAACAGGGCCAGGACCTCCCCTGCATGGATGATCTGCTGTGATTATGATAAGCACTGTTGTGATTATGTGGACATTAGTATAGTCCAGTGAGTGATCAGATCATTCAGATGTCTGTCTGCAGATGGCTGTCTGAACAACTGTATCAGCAAATATTGGTCAGTTTGGTTACTGTGCCAGTGATCTGGTTGTTCACTTGTTTTATCAGTTGAATCTCACATTTAAGTCTACAAAGTGAAAGTAAAAAGTGTCATACTTATTACAAGTTTCAAAACTTTTGAATGTGCAAACCATGCATCCAGTAACCTCTGTTGCATTTGGGGCAATTTAATTACTTTATGTTAATGTCACCACTTGCTGATGCCCTGAATGAAAGTCAGATGGGCGAAATTTAATAAACTTGGAAAGACCGCTCTCAATCTTTCCGAGTTTACCAAGTGAAATCTCTCGTTGTTCTTGTGAGCTTTTTTTTGAGTTTTCAAGATCGAGTTTTTCAATCTTGATTTTTCAAAAAATTTTCAATGGAAAGGTAGCCATGCTACTAATGTAAAGTATGACTACCTTTTAATCGAAAAAAATTAGAAAAATTGAAAAACTTGATCTCGAAAACTCCAAAAAATCTCACAAGAACAATGTGAGATTTCACTCGGTAAACTTGGAAAGACCAAGAGCAGTCTTTCCAAGTTTAATAAATTTCACCCAGAGAATCTTATGTGTCTCTGTTGTTACTGCTGCTATCTATCTGCAGCCACTCAATATCTGTGCCCAGATCCCACCCCGAAATCACTGTTAGTCTCCATTTTTGGAGGGTAACTATCCCTAACGAGGAATGCAGTGGATGTAGCACACCAGGTGTCTTGCATAGGCACCTAGAGCAAGGTCTCAAGTGATACGGCCTCAAGGCAATAGTTTGATAGGTCTGGAGATGGTGGTACACCCCTTGAGTGAGAAGCACTCAGGCTGGTTGTGTCTCAGATTCTACAAGGAAATTCCCATAAGTAACTTCCAGTGGTTGGAATGCCCACACTGTACCCAGGGAAGATTGAGAACTGCTCCTGCTCCTTGTTTTGCTACAGGGAGGGTAATTATGCACTGAATAACTGTGACCACAAGAGTTAAGTCTGTGATGTTAATATTTGGTGTGCTATGTAAACTATTCCTGTTAAAGAGAATAACTGCTGTCACCCATTATTGATAAACTAAGCCAGAGTGAAGCCATGGGACAGACTGAGGGGGAAATTCCCCATTGTGCGATGTGAGCTCCGAATCCTTCGGCTCACTTCGCACATGCTGTTATGCGCTCGCTGATGTCCTGCACACGGACATCAGTAAACGCTTTAAAGGGATTCCAGTCTCGGCAAGGTGACTCTTTTGGTCTCACCGAGACTGGAATCCCTTTAAAGCGTTCGCTGATGTCCGCGTGCAGGACATCAGTGAGCACACAACAGCATGTGCGAAGTGAGCTGAAGAATTCGGAGCTCACTTCGCACAATGGGGAATTCCCCCCTGAATGTGTGAGAATGCCAAGCTAAGTCAAAATAGTGTTACAAAAGTAAAAAAAAAATACAAAACCCAAATTCAATTTTAACATTTTACAATAAATATATAGGAAGAACTGTCATTCCAATCTAAAAATGTTTGATTTTTTTCATTGTTACTGGTCCTTTAATCTTCTGTCAGCCTTGATTACAATGTTAGAATTTATGTATGTCCCTCTAATATGAATTGCAGGTATTTCTCCTGAATGTTAATATTATACTATATTTCTATCGGGTACTATAAACAATCACTGGCAATGGGCAAATACAGAGAAAGTGATTTAATGTTAAAATATAATGCAAATAAAGATCACTCACAGGCATGTATCAAGAACAGAACACTAGTCTTCTCACATCTCCCATGATACCTATGCATTAGTAAAGTCTGAAATTCAGGCATGTTACGTGAAACACCTTATTTATTTAATGCTTTTTGACAAACGGCCCAAGCCGCTTGTGTGTGATTTGATGGCTCGGTAATACGCAAAAAAAAACTATGATCTAACACCAAATAAATTATTCCAAAGAAAAGATAAGCTCTATTTAAAATATGATTCCCTACTGTAGGATCCTGGGCCTTTTTATACTTTAGTATCCAAAGTAAACACACGGATGGATCTGACGGCGAAAGATAAGAGAAACTATGCATTTCTGTAAAAAATATAAACCATATTTTTCAGATTTCATTCTGCTCCGCTGAAACCTTGGCATCCCACTTTAATGTTAATTTAGATTTAGGGGGAAGGTATTAATTCACAGAGAAAAGATCCAGACCTCTGAGAAAGCAAAGTTTAATCAGATTATTGCTATATATTAAGCCAAGTAGATTTATTACTTCGTGTCCATCACCTAAAAAAGAAAAGAACTGTACAACCATTGGTCCAGGAAAATGCCAACCAGTGATTTCTGCTTACACTGCTTACCTGAATTAACCCGGCTGCACATATTCTCCTAACCTACTGAGATGTAATAAATTAATCTAACAGAAGTCTTCTGACAAGTTCACAGTTGATTTTCATTGAAAATTTTAAATATAAATCCTATTTCATACCTTAGCTATCTGCTTTGTATGTAACACGTTATTATAAATCTTTTAATCACAAGCCAAGAGCCCAGTGTTGTATATACATTCCACTACTTCTAGTCCCATCAGCCCCTCTCCTTACCTCCAGTTAATCAGAGTACCATAGTTTACTAAATGTTTAGAGCCAAACCTGTACACATGCATATTATATATCTATATCAATATACACGTGCGGTGGGAAATATTCAAATCAAAAAGTTAACAAAAGACATATCTGAATAAAAATCGACTCACTTCAATACTGTACACTTTTATATAATGCTCAATTATCTCTACTTTCAGATAAAAAGTTCATATCACTAAGAGAAAAGGAAAGGGGTAAATACAAGTAAATTTATATTTACCGTTCGCTGAAAACAATTATGAATACAAAACTCATACACAATTTGGGGAATATTTACTAAGGCCGTTTTCGATTCATTTTGCCTTGTTCTGCTGTTAATTTTAATTTCCCTGTTCTTTCTGATTGATGATACAAGGTTTGATAAAAGAATCATTATTGATAAATATTGATCAGTTGAACGTGGCACACTTTGTAATATTTTTCTATGATTTTCACCTTCCATTGCAGATCGATATCTGTATCCTTTTTTTAGAGGGGAAATCTATTTTGAGTGTGGCGTTTAGGGGAAAAAAATACACTTGAAATGGCTTTGTAAATAGGTGGAAACAGTGATATTGATAAAAGTAGGCTTAGCATTTTCCACAGATTTCAGTTAAAACATTTACTTAACTAATAAACATTCACACAAATAACACTTTCCTTCCAGTTATTTTTTATTTTTTTTCATTTGATTTCAGTGAGAGTAGCTAACAAAATATCAAATTCAATGTCCTGTTCAGGCACATTTAATATGCATGGCCTACAGATATGGATGAGTCAATGTTCTGGCACATATCTATCAGTGAATAGGATAAATAATTCTGCTATGGAAGAAACAGAAGATCAAAGTTGAAAAGCAACTGTATTTCTTTTTCTTTTCTTTTTTTTTTAAGATTTTCTGCATCTGGTATATTCGTTATATTAATGGTTCCTCTGGCTATATTGGGAGCAGCCTCAAACTCACAGTGGGGTTAGTCATCAAAGTCCAAAAAATTGCGCAAAGATGAAAATGTGTGTTCATTTACCACTTCGCTAGCTCTGCATATTCTAGTTAGGCAGAGTAATATGTATTAGTGGAGCAAATTCACCCAAGTGAAAGTGAATCTGTTTAGAGGAGAAAATGTCAATGTATTAAAGTCAATGTATTAAAGCCACCTACATTACAACAAGTGTTTACATCCTTTTCTATGTGACGCTCTCCCTAGTTAATATTGTCACTTGATCGCTATATTTTTTATGTTCTTTGAGTGTACAGTTGCCTTAGGCCAAACTGGAGCCTTGCCTTAAACCCCCTTTGAGTTGGCGAAGTTAATGCACAACTTTGACACACTCTTACACTTAAGTAAATAGGTGAAATCCACTTGCAAAGTAATGCGAAGAGGTGTGTAAGTCAGCAATCACTGTAAGTTAGCAAACTTCTCAAATTCTTCACATCACAGAGTTTGATGAATAAGCACCTTATTGCTCTATGATTAATAACCTCTTCAAAGTTGCGCTAATTGGTTCCCCCCTTGAAGATGTCCTTGGTTCCTCCCAAGACTAATGTTAACCTGAACCATCCCTGATATATTCTTACCGCCTGACTTATTCCCACAG
Source organism: Pipa parva (assembly GCA_019650415.1). NCBI lineage: Eukaryota > Metazoa > Chordata > Amphibia > Anura > Pipidae > Pipa > Pipa parva. Next base: position 35,089 of record WMED01000067.1, read on the forward strand.
TAAATAAGAGAGCTAATTCACCCCACTCCAGCAATTTTAAAGTCGGCAGAAAGGTTCCTTTTTAAATCACAGATGTTTCTGGTGGTTTTGTCAAGAGGTGGTAAACAGGAAGGCCATGCAATATCCAGTTGTCTTTAAGGTTAAATAGTTATTTATTATGCAACAGCTGTATAGTCAGCAGGGTGAAGCTAATTGGGAGATTAACTGTAAAATGCATTAAGCATAATAACATGAATAAGAATTTACTTTTCTAGCAACTGGCGATGTCTACTTCAAGGATAATTTACTTTTCATGGATAAGCTTAACCCAACAGGTAACAGCGTTTTTTTTATTTTAAAGCTGGAGTTTGCATGATGTAAATAACACAATGAATTTATTTTAGTCAGCAACATTTAAACACATCCTGATTTGTTGATTTCAGGTAAAAATGTTGTTAACGATATGGAATCCGGTTTACTTTTCAGGAGCAGAAGATTTTGTGATCCAATAGAATAGACGTTTACTCTACAAGGATGAACAGAATAGGTTTCCTTGGCAGCCATGATAAAGTCTGTTATGACAAAATTAGCCAGAATTGACATGTTGAAGAGGCGAAACAGCAGCTCCATATTTATACTGCATTCCTAATGGAATGTTTGTCAAGATGTCTTCAAGTGGCAAAATGCATTAGCGGTTGTAGAGCTTTCTGAGTTATCAAAATAGTTGTAGTCAAGCTTCTGTGCTCTTGTGAATGTTTGTATATACATGGAAGTGTATTTTAGAATAGCTCTCTATAAAATCGAAATATTTATATTAAATATATGTGCGACCAGAACATTGTTTTTTCTACGACCAGCTGGGAAGCATATATAAATTACTTTTATGGGTGTTTTACTTACAGAAGAAAGTCCAGGAAAAGTAAGGAGGTTGCCAGATGGAACTTTTCTTGGACTCTTCTAAGTTACCTTATACAAACTTACAAAATGTAATGCTAAAAAATGAAATATCCCTTTATGATAAACTTAAACAAACACTCAGGTTGTTACAATCTGCGATGGAAGGATCAAATCTGCATAAAGGGGAAATTCATGGTAGAAAAGCATGGCTTACATTACTGCATGAATTCATACATTGATGTTTTTCGAACCTATTTGTCAGAGATATGGCTGTATATTTCACTTTCACCTATTCATAAATGATGCCTTGCAATTATTAATGTTTCGCTGTGATGTTGTATACTTACTGATGTCAACGTCAATTAAGAAGTAGTGCTGTACTATACTTTTGTTGACATTACTTTATTAAAAAAAAAACTGTTATGCCACCACAAACTGTGTAAAATTATTTCCTTGGGTCCGTTAACTCCTGGGGTCAGTGTCCCTAATTGGGGTGAATGTGAACATCCCTAGGAAATACCATATTTTGCGTCAGTGTTTGCCATCTTCATTGAAGATAACATTCACTTACTGGGATTTAAATGGAATCTCCAGCCTCTACTGTATATTACTTATTTTAAGTCCATTCTAGAAATAATGTTTTTGATTTGTAATATAGTTAATAAGCATTTCAAACATATTTTTTTTTCAAAGATCTAAATAAAGTACCTAAATAAAGTATCTTTCTAGTATGGGCTGCTTTTCCTATAGAAAATTCAGCTCCTATCTCTAGTTCTGATTGGGCAGTAAATTGTTACTCTAAGGAGGAGTTCAGATTGCAATTTCTATTGGCTACTAGCTGAACTGCAACTGGAAAAAACATTCTGGGCCTACCAGAATGCTAATTAAGTTTAATTAAGAATTACTTTATAGATTCTTGTTAAAGTATTTTTTAAACATTATTAATTCAAGGAAAGAAGTTAGTCAAAATAAAGTATATGGAAGGTTGAAGAACCTCTAAGCTAGGGAACCTGCTTATCACAATTTCACAGGCTGGCTTGTTTCCTTTTGTAGCTGGCAAATGGGTACAACTTAGGATTTGATAAGCCTTGTTGCTAAAACGGATTTTTTTACATTTTCTAAATGATGCCATGTCACCCAGAACAGAATACTGCTAAAGAGCCAGTTGGTGAACATTATAGTTTCATTAAGCTAAGAGGTGATTAGATAGGAGGAGGAGGAAGACTCTCACCAATCGCACTATTATGCTCCACTGCTGCCCCTGCTCTCTTCTATGATCCCAAACTCTTCTGACATTGGCAGCCACCGTTGTCCTCTCTTCTTCTGCTTCCTACGTGTTTTTGTAAATAAAGCAAGCGCAGTAGCAGATTTACAAATTTTTAATTACAAATGCATATAGCCAGATAAAGAGATCCTTGAGTTGAGTTTGTAGAAAGCTGTACTGTACCTGATCACAAGGTATACCGTTTTTTTTTTTAAATCTGTTTAGGAAAAAATAAACTCTTATATGAAATAATTTGTTTTTCAGTGTTCTCTCTCACCACAGGGCAATTAGTAATAAAAATTCAAGCAGCCAAATATGATATGAAAATGCAATAAAAGTGGATTATTAAAATTCCTTTGATCTGCTTTTCAAACTGAGCATTTACGTTTTGTGATTTTTACAATGGCGCACGCCCTACTAAACTATGTTGCTATTATGCCAGGCCCTGCATCACAGTCGCCTCATCTTAATTCAGTTGATATATATGTGATTTCAAACATTATTTATAAATAGATTTGTCGGCATGAATCAACTGGTGTTGCCATGAACTCCTAGGGATTCTTTTTATCTTTCTCTCTGGAAAGTGTGCAAGTTGATGACAGATAGGGAAGGTGCTGCAAGTAATATAGTGCGTAGGATATAAGGCATCTGATGCAATTCCTTTCCTTGATGTTAAATTAACTCAGTTTAATTGAAAGGCCAGTCCCACTCTATGTATAGACATATCAGCCATGGAGATGGAGTTTTTGTTGTTTTTTTTTTTGGGGGGGTTATTAGTTTTTTGTTTATGATAGTCTTTACTTTACCATTTATGAAAAAAAGAGTAACTCACCAAGAAAACATCTGTTTAACTTTTGTAGCCAGATTTAGAATAACAAGCAAGGTATTGTCTTTAGCAGAATGTATCTGTATGTATGTATATTTTTATTTATAAAGTGCCACAAGTTTACGCAGCACTGTACAATCCAGTAATAATACACACAAGGGTAAATTGCAGAACAAAGAACAAGGAAGAAAATTACAAGCATGTAATCAAGAAAATACATCACTCTAAGGGCCAGGTCATGACTGAAACAAGATGATAGAAGTCCTTGCCCCATAGAGCTTACAATCTAAGTGAAGATGGAAAACCCCTTCTCTTTCATGGGGTCATAGCACTGTATTTTTTTTACCCAACAGCCCATGGTCACTGGCCAGGTGAATGTGAAAAATAGCCGCAATAAAGTTTATATAATTTACTTCAACTACAAAAGTTAATTGGGGTAGTTGCTTGGAAAACTTGAGTTATCCTTTAACTTTCATTACAGTCACCTTGACCCATTTTCATTTAGAGACCTAACTGGTACAGTACAGGTCGTTGGTATCACACTCATGAAGACCCATGGGAGAAATGTAATAAACTTGAAAAAGTTTATCTTGAGTAGATCTCGGCTGTTCGATTGGTAAAAATCGATCTATATTTTTCAATCAATTTTTACCGATATAAATTTTTCGAACAGATTTCTCGGTGGAAAGGTAGCCACAATTGACATTAATAGTATGGCTACCTTTCCTTTGAAAAATCCGTTCTAAAAACTCGATTGAAAATTTTCTATTGGTAAAAATCAATCAAATAATATTGATCAAATTTTACCGATCGAACAGCCAAGATTACTACTCGGGATTAACTTGAAAAGGGCGAAATCTGACTTTTTCACATTTATTAAATTTTGCCCATATAGCACTATGATCACATTTTAATATGTACTGTATATGTTTCAAAATAAAGTGTCTCAATAATATATAGGGGGTCAAGTGCTTCCCCCCAGTGTTAAATTATATTGATTTTGAAATTTTATCTCTAGGAGTTATTTAAGAAATGTAGTTTGGAAAATTCCTGATTTTAAAAATCACATGAACACCAGGAATCCCTGACAGCTAATATATTATGATGTGTGCATGTACTGTATGTATGTATATTTTTATTTATTAAGTGCCACTAGGTTATGTAGCACTGTACAATTCAACAATATAATTATAATGCAACATGGAAAAGTGCTTAACAAAGCACAAATGAAGTAAACTACAAATATAGAATCATGATGCTGTGAAAGAGGATGGCGGTCCCTGCCCCATAGAGCTTACAATCTAAATATAGGAGGGAGAGTTATATACACAGAGAGAAGGGTAATAAGTGCAGTAACATAAAGCGTCAGTCATTAGCATGAGTATGCAAAAACAATGGAAGGCTCACACATCAGACATCTGGCATGGGGAATTTGGTACATCTAATGATCATGTAATGGACACAGCAAAGGCATGTATGTGCTAGGAACGGCAAGGATTACAAACTCATAATGAAATTATTATTACAGCACCACAAAATGGTTCAGAAATCAGTGATCTACAGTACTGTTTAGTGTAATGCCTATGATGAATTATACAATATATACACAAAAGTATGAACCTAGTAACAGAAAACCGAGCAGTAATACAGAAATAAAACGTTAGAATTGTGGAATTTCATCAACTCCATTTCACACAGACCAGTGTTTCACTAGAGGGGGTTATTCACTAAAGTCTGAATTGGTGCATATAGGTGTGAATTTGCAAGCTAAGGACTGCTACTGTCGCAGTCGCATCCTTATAATGTCGCAGTCGCGACTTTATTATGGGAAAATTGTCGCAGATGCAACTTTACAATTGAGAAATTGTAGCAGTTGTAGATTTGCTAAGGGGAATCTACTGTTTATGAATTCGACAGTGGAATTTGCACTTTAGTGTAAAATGTTTCTGATTATGTTTTTCTCCGGAAGATAAATGCTTATTTTACTGTTCTGTGAAAATAACTACAAAGTTAGACACAGGAAGAGGCAACAAATACTTGGGAATAGGACACTTTTAGAAATGAAAAGTGGGTGAACACCGGCATGCACAGGAGGGAGGCCAGATTGCTAAGAGAATCCACACAATGTTGCAGATGCCAGTCTTACAATAATGTGTGTATCTAAGGAAGAACAAATATTCATGCTCATTTTGTGTTTTTCCATTATTGCATTTATATTTTTTTAGTACCTCTTGTAAATTGTACCCTTCTCAAATCCATACTCTCAAAACTTTATTAAGCTGCATGTTAAAAACAAATTAACATTCCTTTCATAGCCACTAACACAACAGATAGTATACAGGGACCAACTTTACAGAGGTCTAGTAACCTATAGCAACCAATCAGAAGTTGTCATTTATTATTCTTGCTTCCTAATACCAGAGAATGCTAAATACTGATTTGTTGCTATGGGATACTAGACCTCTGTAAACATTTACTCCTGCGGATGATTTCCCTTGACTGTGTATAGTTGTCTTCTTGCAATCTCCTTACAATAAATGTTATAAGCTATATACTCTGTTTGCCCAAAAATAAGATATCCCCCTAAAATAAGGCCTAGTGCAATTTTTTCGACCTTAGAAATATAAGACCTTCCCTGAAAATAAGACCTAGCTGCAGTAAAGTATGAGAAATATACTGTACCAGTACCAGTAACTTGACCCCAAAAATTGGACATTCCCTGAAAATAAGACCTAGCGCATCTTAAGGAGTAAAAATTAATACAAGACCCTGTCTTATTTTCATGGAAACACAATATATATTTATATATATATAGAGGTTGAACATGCAAATAGTTTCGTTACAACCCTATAATCCTCAAATCCTCTTTACTCTCCTACTGGGTATTAAACTAATCAGCTGAAAGTCTTTGTTATTGCACTTAAGCCTTTAACTAGTGTTTGTCCAAAAAATGCCTGACAGTTTCCACAGATACAGAAGTTTCGTATTTTCTGTTGCCCTAAATAGATACACAAGTTTGTAACTCATCAATAAATGCATCAGTTAAAAATAGAAAAAAAAGAAAGAAAACCAAACCAAATCAAGCAAAAACTGCTCAGGTAGACTCCATGATGGAAATTCAAATAAAGCTTCTATTGTTTGGCAGCAGGAATACAAGAGATTGTAAGGGCCATGCACATCTCTATAACAACAGGAGACCACAGATACACAGGACAAACCCGAGAGTACTATGCACAAAACTGTTCTGAGTACAAAAAGTTGTAAATAACTTTTGTCTTTTTAACAGTTCCTGGTTCTGACAAGTGCATTTGTGTGAAGAGCCACTTTCCCTGTTAACACCCGGATGCAGTTTGAGAAGTTAGGGCTTTGAGAAAACACTAGTTCTACCCCATATTGCAGAAGATTACCAACAGCATTATCCAACTAATATTACATATACATGTTCCCATATTAAGTTACATTTTCTATGTATTACTCTCTATATTTCAGATTATGGACAAAGAGAGTGTTGTTAGTTTTACATAAAACAGTATATTATAATTATATAGTCAGAGACAAGTAGAGTATAGGTTATACCTTTAATTGGCTAACTGAATAGATGGTAAATGCAAGCTTTCCACACTACTTACTGTAGGTCTCTTCTTCAGGCATGGTCTGATTATTATATAATAGCATGATAAATTAATCAGTCCAAGCCATACTGGAGGAACCACATCATACAAATGTTAAAGGGACAGGAAGGGGTTAATTAAAGCCCTAACAGTTACATGAAAGTGTAAATTTGCATTTATTTGACACTTTTACTTTGATGTGGTGAATTTGCAACCAATCTAACACCTTACTACAGTTGCATACACATGCGCCTCTCCATATTACTTTGCATGTTCATGCATGTGTAATTTGCCTATTTTTCAATAAACAGATTTGAAGTGTTATAGGCATATTGCAGCAAAGTGACCAGTTTGGAGTTGATTGCAGGGCTCCAGTTTGGGGTGAGGCGACTTTACACTCAAATGAGTTACAAATAGCGCTACTTAGAAAGTGATGTAAATAACACTTGTTGTTAATGTACCCAACTTTAATACAACAACAATATTGGTGACCAAAATAGGACAAAGTGGTGACAATGTTACTTACTTATAATCAATCCTTTTTAATTAACAGTACTTTGACATTAATCTATAAAAGATACAGTCAAAGTCACATTTTTTCCTTTCAACAGGTTCATGGACACCATGGAAAATAATGTCACTTCACTTCGTTTCGCTAAATTTTCATCACTACACATCCTGCTACTGTTTGACTGGTTATGCATCAAGTAACATTCATCACTTTCTGCTGGTGCGGGAGTTTAGAAATGCTGCTTGTTACTGCATCCTGCTTCACATGAAACATCTACTGGGGAGAATCGCTTTTCACTAAGAAATAGTACTGCATATGTAAAGATGTAATCTGACTATAGTTCCCCTTTAATTGTTTTGTGGGTGGGTTTTAAAAATAAAACTAAACAACTCATCTTTAAAATCAATAGCATTAACTAATACAAAATTATAATTGTATGATAATGAAAACCATTGTTAATGCATACAGTTTTAGACCATGTGTTTCTTGCCAATGGTCCGATGGATTAAACGCATACATTCACTTCTATTTGGCTAACTATGAATGTCAATAGAAGATGCTTAGAACAAGTAGATCTGAGAATTTAATGAGGTTACGGTAATTATAACAGATCAGCAAGAATCCTAACAAAGTCTATTTACAATGTTAGCTTGTTAGTATCTAAGTATGAGCATGAAAGAGATGTTGATAATGACAAACAATATAACCACTTCTGCAAATTTTTTTTTTTTTTTAACAATTCCTAGAGTCTTTTGTACAAGCCATATTCACAGCTGTTGTCTTTCAAGGAATTGAAAACTCAATACCTTCAAGCACATTCAATAAGGTCAAACAATATCAACTGCTCCACACCAGGCTTTAAGATTTCTAAAATGTTAGTATGGCGCATCAGATTTCTCTGCCATCAGTATGTGTCTTCATGTCCAAAGGTCAGAGGTCTGTGCAATATTCATTTTTCAGGCTTAGTCTATGTTTTCAGTGCATATGGTTATCTTTTAATCCTTGAATGGATGGTTTGATACATTGTTTAGCAGATATTCCACGGCCACAAAAGAAAACCAGATATTTTTAAATGATATGTTTCTTCTTCCTGAATCTAGGGAAATCTTGGTTGCAGTCAAAGTTTGAAACCACCCATACCCATAAAGCTCTTTTAACCCTTTCTTCTATCTTGATATTTCTGGTTGAACAAACATTCTTAATATGTTAAAATAATCTATGGAGTCTTCAAAAAAAAAGAAAGAAACATAAGGGTAAAATTACTTTAGATGGGAGAAAAAATATTTTAAAAAATCATTAAAAGGAGAAAATATATTTGAGTATGGAGTTTACACACACATTTTTGTAATAATACTAATAATCAGAGATGCAGTTGAAACACTATGGTTAAAGGGGCACTGTATCTCTCTCCAAGTTTCATTTTCTCTTGCCTAGGGTAGCTGTTATGTACCACAGGGACGTATTTGGTACTTTGGTGTAGCAAGCTTCATACAGATGTGCACTTAACAACTATATTCAAATTCATTGAAGAATTATTTATTGAACAGCAATACAATTTTAAAATATGCCTAGCAATTTTCCAAGGAGATGCAGTATCAGTCTGCTAGACCTACAAGCTATAGAATAGACATATCACTTGTTGTAATGTAGGCTACTATAATATGTATGATAATAATGGTGACTTCATGTGAAAAACTGGTGACATCATCCAATCAATCCTGCCTATTATTAGTATTTTGTCATTAATTTAAAAAAAAAAAGAGTGACTTTGTCTTCTTTAATTAGATTCATGTGAAGATGTCACTTCAATTCTCTTGGGTGAATTTGCATCACTATACTACTGCTAGTGTTTGCCTGACTACACCGGAAGTTGTGTTTAATAGTGTCCGACACCATTCACTCCTTTGCCAAGGAAAGTGTACTAAGGTGAATTAGGAGAAGTAAATTTTGTGCCAGTCCAAGGCTAATAACCTGAACTGATGCCAACTGATTAATTAGACTCTTATTTTTCAGCTTCCCAACTGTCCTTTCCAAAGCAATATTGTAACAAACAAAACAGAATGTGTCCCAAATTATGAACGACAACCAAATCAAATCAAATATTGGATTCCCTTGTACTCCTCAAAAGTGTCATCATGATGGTGCAGTTCTTTATGCTGTAACTACTTCACCCATCACATAGGTTTACAAGTATATTAGTGACACATGCAAAAGTTTTTTTATGCATCATGTGAAAACTTTTAAGGGGTTAAGTTTTCTTTCTCAAGTGAACTTGAACCTACCCAAGTTTTTTCAAGTTCCAGGGTCACAAATCCCCAGCACATCCATCTTCCTTCTTCACTGCCGATGTGAGCCAGTGCAGAAGCAGTACTGGGACTCTTATACTGCTTCCTCACTTGCTTGCATCAGCGATGAAGAAGGGGAGGCCGGCCTGCAAGGAAATTGCAATTCTGGAACGTGCAAAAAAAAAAAAAAAAAAGATCACTGAAAGTAGAAGCAGGAGGCAGCAAGGGACAAAAAGCCTGCATCTGTGAATATATTTCTCCCATCTATGTTGCTTGTCAGAGTATAAAATTTGTCTGTAAACAATAGAAAAAGGCTAGCATTCTAGAGAGTTCATTCTACAAGGAAAGTGAGCATGTACTTACAGCGTTACACATATTAATGGAAAATTTCAGGAAAAGCTTCTCTCTTATTCAGAACCTTTTAAGAAGTGTCAAATAGCTGTTGAACTTTGTGAATTTTGGCACAGACTGCTCAGAAACTCTGAATAGTTTTTTTTTTTTTTTTATGTTTAAAAGCGTTGCCATTTGGTTTTTATTTAAATAAAATCAGAGCAAGCTAATTTCCTGTGAAAGAGATCCCTCTGTGAATTCAATTCAAATTTGTACAGTCAAAGAGTTTGATGATTTCAATAAGAATATGTGTATCTCTTTTATATTTCTGTTCAATCAAATCATTTATTGTGTATCTTGTGTGGCCGTCTGATGGGACTGCTGCATGGACATCTGTTATGTTGGATGGAGACTGCAAATGTGGATGAATATGGAATGCTCGTTTCAATACGGCTGAAGGAAATCACATGTTTACAAGCAGAGTTTGTCTCTTTTGTTACTTATTTCTATTTACAACAAAGTATGAAACATTTCATATGTTCATGAAATACTCATTTCTTTCCATAAACACAGCAACACATGCAGTACAAAATGCAAAAAGTACGTTCCTATATATATACAGTATATATCTATCTATATATATATATATATATATATATATATATATATATATATATATATATATATATATATATATGTATATATATAATATATATGCACAAATGTTAGGATAGAGTGGTCGTGTTAGTCCACTGATGCAAAAAATGAGAATTGTAATACTTGGTAATACCTTTTTTATTGAACTAACAGTCGTTTTAAATAGACAAGCTTTCGAGATATTCGTCCTCTCTTTTTGAGCCTTGAGAAAGAGAGTACAGACCTCCTCTCGAAAGCTCGTCTATTTACATCTGTTAGTCTAATAAAAAAAAGGTATCACCAAGTATCGCAATACTCATATATATATATATAGCAATATCGATAAAAATTGTTCGATATTGCAATATCGCGATTTTCAGTTTCATTCAATTTCACCCCAAGAGTAACCTCTTACAACCATAGTATTGAGGTCTAACAATGTTCAAAAAGTATTCCAAATATTCTCAGCAGTGACCTGCTACTCTGTTTCCCTTTAATGTTAGCTCTCGCTTTACACATATATGTTTGTGTGTCTTAGTGTACAGGACAGCTATATTTAAAATAAATGATAAGTTAATGCAAAACGGTTATTGTGAATACCTTTTATGAAATATATAAGATATTTGACTGCTACTGGTGGGTAAATGAATTTTTGTGTTGATGGTATCTTCCACTGACAATAGGTATCCGATGGTTTGTGATACAATTTGGTGATTTTATATAAAGCTGCATCAAGTATTATCTCCTTCTTGTACTTTTGACAAAGTGCATAAATGCAGTCTATATAGATGTGTATGCATATTTACATATCTCCATAAATACACAAATTGCTTTGGAAAACCAAATAAATGAAGAAGAATAGCAGGCATTATATCATCATGATTTTTAGGAATCCATTTTGTGATCCTACCCTGAGGACAGAATGCCCTTAGGACTGTAGCTTCAAGTAATGAAACCATCAACAACTGAGGTTGTTTTTATTTCTACTGTCAGGGTTATAGTATGTACATTCAAATCATACAAAGCAAGTATAAAAAGAGAATCTGGCACAAAGAAGTACTTTAGTAAGAGATCAAGGTAAGTGCTTTGTTGGGGTTTGAAGTTCATGATGCAGAAAGACTAGCAAATGCATTACAAATCTGTAATGGGACTCAACGGGGCCTGCAGAAGAAAGTGGGCTCTTTCTTTGATTTGAAAGGATAAAAGGTATTGTTGAGTATCACAAACATTAAAGAGAGTTCTGTTGTGCTCACGATTGAATGGTTTTGAAGGGAAGGAGATAGCTTTTTAGGCAACGGGTGACTTGCTGGTGATCCAACAAAGCAAATGTATTTTTGTGCAGATATTCTAGACAACACTTAAATATTATCGATAGTAAGGAAACAATGAGGGATATTAGAGAGAAGAATGACATCGTGTTGTGGTTCGTCTCATAGTACACGGTCAGGCCATGTCCATCAGAAACTATACAGCTGCAATATACACATTCTACATTGCTATTACATAATTACACACATTTGCCAGACGCACAAATCAAAACCATTATTAAATTAGGTGGCAGACATGAAGCTTACACTTTCTGCTAAGAATCCTGAACAAAAAATGCTGTTTAGTTTTCCTTTCATCAGCCATCCCCCCCCAAAAATACACAGTTATCATAAAAGGCCTCAGCAATGTATGTGCCAATACATTATAATTTAGATATAACAGGTAGCGAGCAGTCAAAAAATGAAAAAAATCAATATATAATAATAATAACTATAAAATATCTAAGAGGTGCAACTAATGGAGCATGACCATGAAAGAGAAAACAGAGCTCGCTTATGTAGTGCACACTACTCTATTTATAGAAAAACACTAAGGGTAATTCATGATAGTGCAAAGTGAGGTGCGGAGTCCTCGCCTCACTTCGCACTGACTGATATGCGCTCGCTGATGTCCTGCACGTGGACATCAGCAAGCGCTTTAAAGGGATTCCAGTCCCGGCGAGGCCAAAAGAGTCGCCTCACCTAGACTGGAATCCCTTTAATGTGCTCGCTGATGTCCGCGTGCAGGACATCAGCGAGCGCATATCAGTCAGTGGTGAAGTGAGGTGAGGACTCCGCACCTCACTTCACACTATTCTGAATTACCCCCTAAATTCATTGCAGGAAAACAACAATTAAAAACAAGTGTCCAAAAAGGACTAGAAGCGCTAATGAGAAATGCCTGAATTAAATAAATAATGACTGTTGGTATACAAATTAATTAATTAAGTGGCCACATTAAAGTAGAAAAAAAATAGAATTAAGCATGGTAATTGGTAATAAATATCAATAATAAATAAATCATCAGTAAAAAAAAAATAACTGTAAAAATAACTGTATGCCCACAAAGTAAGTGTTACCGTCTAATAGCCATACGCTGTCATTAAGTCATCCTCGAAAAGTATCTAAGAGCATTGAGGTTGGTACATTCAAACGCATGGGGTAGATGAAAATACAGGCAGGTAAGGCGGAGACGTAGTTTCTACAGTGAATTTGCTGCTTCAAAGTGAAGAAACAAATACAAAATATAAACAGCCAATTAGTGAGACTGGAGTAAGCAATGTCAACCACATTTAGATGTTAGGTATAATCCAGAGTCCTTCTTCTGGAGTGCATATTAACTACAATTAATAGTTCATCCAATATATGTGACTGCTTGAGGTTTCTTTTGCCTCACATATGTGTGTGTATTCTTACATATATGCAAGATGGAGGCTCTAAAGGAGCAGTGCATTCCAGAGAGATTCCCCCTACATAATCTACATGTGTCTTGAAGATGAACCTATTAAAGGAGAATCCATAGGGTTTTTAGGTCAATGCTGAGACGAGAGTGATTTTTTTTTAAAATTACTGAATCTGTTGAAAGGCATGGACTGTGATTCCACCTAAAAACAAGAGTGTTATGTCACTATATTCCTCAGCCACATATCACCAACAGGGTCATTTGTGTATTTTTTTTTACAATGTGGCCTCTGGTGAGAAATTAATTGCATGTCCAAATGACCACCCCAATGGAGAAATGAATTGCATGTCCAAATGACCACC